>JAVQJL010100268.1:0-20859 GCA_036024295.1 Nannoperca obscura | reverse complement strand
CCCCCCCCCCCCCCCGAGCATTTCTCTCCACATCCTGCTGTCACATAAATGTGTTCAGCTCATTCTACTGTAAATGAATTATTACTGTTCAGTCCCTTCCACCTCTGTTTCTGTGGAATCTGTCCAGCTTTCATCCACTGTGGCTGTGGACATTTCCACAGAAAGCAAAGGTTTCCAGGACGAGCAGCTTTTGTGTTCAGACAGAATCAGAAACAGATTTATTACCAGGTAGGTTTTCACATACAAGGAATTTGTTTTGGTGCAAACACGAGCACAAATATATATAGATATTTAAATAAAACCACTAGAAGCAAGGACTTTTAAAAAAACAAGTCAATGCAATATAAATAGAGAATTTAGTGATAAGAACTGAACAATAATAACATAATAATGAATAATGTTCTTTTTAACTGGACACACAGTCTTAAATTAGTAGCCTTTACCAAATGGTCCAGATTTCATTAACTTCCTGGAAGCCACCTGAGACGCTTTGATGTTTAAATCTAAAGTGTCAAATATTCTTTTGGCCTGAGCCAGAAATCCTTAACCAAGTGCTACAGATGTGTTAAGAACAACAAACTGTTCAACAAGTTTAACTTGTTAACTACTCAAAATGTGGTCAACCAACTGGGTGAATCAAACATTTAAAGGTCAATCTATAAATGGCTTCTTGTTTTATAGAAACGCATCATTTATTATAGTTATGTTTTGTTTCAAATTTTCACTACATAAAAGTCTAAATGCTTTAATTGTGTACGCATTTCATCAGTTCACACAAGCCCCATGTTAAATAGTTTAATGTCATGAGGACTGAACAGTAGGCCATGTAACTGATTCACAAGCCAGTGTTAAATGCAAAGAACTGCACACTAATGTCACAAGAGTATGAGCACCAGCAGACTGTAAAGCTGTGTACATGCACAAGGTGTCTGTTACAGAATCCATGAAAACACTGAACACCAGCATTTAAACACATCACTCTCACTAGTCTGTATGCTTATATATTGTTGTCCGCTGTAGCATCAAATAAACATGAATAAATTAGCAGAAATGTCAATAACAAACAGTTCGATTGTTCTGTCTTCGACAGTCAGTGCGACGCGTATCGCTTTCTCTGCATGCGACTGGTGATGCCTTAAAGCGTCTGCAGATGGGCAGTTCGATTAATTTCTGAGAATCGGTGAAATCGATCGTAAGAGTGTGAAGCGTTTTATTATTTTCTTGAACTCATCCAGTCTTACAACTTTCAGGGGAAAGTCTGGCTCTTGGGACGAATGTAAATGGTTATTTTGACCTGGTCACAATCACTGGAGCTGCTGACCTGCTTCTACCTGCGATGAGCATGTTGTCATCTTCAGGTCAAATAGTCTGATAGAGCAGATCCATGACAGCTTGGTGATTATGGATCCGCTCCACCTGCAGTTGTAAAAACAGGAGTAATCGAGGCGTTTCGCTTTTCTTCAATAACATTAGCAAGACGAAATCAAACCGGACGCTTCGTTTACGGGTCGCGCATCAAACCCAGCGGCCGCCGTCAACGCTGCTGCGGCCCAACACTGAGCGGTGAGCGGGGCTTAAACGACTCAATCAGAGACAAATAGTTGTGTCTGGGATGGATTTGCTGACGGATGTGTATTTGAATCTACCTTGTTGTTAGCTTGGTGGCTAGGTGCTAGCTAACGACAACAAGGTGACGCCACTAGACCGAGCCGCCCGTGGCCTGGTTCTGCTGCTAGCCACAGCGACTGACAGCTAGCCAGGCAGCTAGCTAGCTAGCTAGCCAGGAGGCTAACAAGGCTGTGGCGTTTTATAGTTTCCCGGTGATTCGTTGTAAGCTGATAACGTATAATGTGCCGCGGGTTGCCAGCTAAGGCACCCGTGTGTCTGCTTACAGCCCGAGTTGGTCGTGAATCAACACCCCGAGTGTGTGGCTCCCCTCCGGCCTGCTGCTGCTGCGAGCTCCAGCCTCATCAGCGCTAGCATTTAGCTAGCTGTTCTGTGGTTGTTGCCTTTATTGTGAAGGTAATTGTACTTATTTGCAACATACAGAGGTGTCGAATATAACATTCAGTGTGTTTGTATGAACCTTGTCAACAGTTGCAGTTGACTTTATATTGATAGTTGTGTTTGGTGAAAACATCGTTTCTTAACGTATAAATGAACTGTGTTGTTCAGCTGTCTTCCTCTGAGGGAAACACAGGTGTCACACAGGTGACACACAGGTGACACACAGCAGGAAAGACCACCTTCAAAGACCATTCGCTTTGTGCTTTTAGACTTGAATGCACGTAGAGCTGCAAGGATTAGTTGATTAATCGATTAGTCGATTGAAAGAATGAATTGTCATGTATTTTGGAAACATCTTCTGAATCGTGAGGATCTGCTGCTTTTCTTTGACAGTGAGTGAAGTCTTTGTGTGTTGGACTAGTTGAGTGTAGAAATAATCTGCAGATCAATCCATTAAAAAAAAAAATCGTTAGTTACAGCATTAAATGTATGGCATTTTTAACACGTGTCCATTGATAATGAGAATATTTAATGCATCAAATGATTTTGTTGTGTGACATTACATCCAAAATGAGGATTATTTTCATTATCGATTTAAGATGTCAGAGAAGTGTATAGTGATGTCACTAAAAGCGCTTGTTTTGTCCAGAAACAGATTTAAGACAAATAAAACCAGGAAATCCTCACAGTCCAAAGCAAAAAATGCCTTTTCTGGCTCTCTGGGACACTGGGACACTCCATCCTAATTAAAAGCTGAAATGATCATTGAGAATAGTTGCAGATGATTTATTGGTCTAATTGATTTATTGGCAGTGGAGCACCTCCACCTTGGCCTCTGTGTGCAGCCACACGAGATTCTGCCTGTCGACTGAAGGAAGGACTAGTTGAGATATTAGAGGAGTTTCTTATAAACTTAATGTTGTGTCCACTCGTCTACGTCTGACATCACCTCAGTAAAATGTCACCTGACCTCATTACAGACGAGTGTTTGCGCGCTCTCTCTCTCTCTCTCTATCTCTCTCTCTCTCTCTCTCTCTCTCTCTCTCTCTCTCTCTCTCTCTCTCTCTCACTCTCACTCTCACTCTCACTCTCACTCTCACTCTCTCTCTCTCTCTCTCTCTCACTCTTTCACTCACTCACTCACTCACTCTTTCACTCACTCACTCACTCACTCTTTCACTCACTCACTCACTCACTCACTCACTCTCACACTCACTCACACATCTGTCCTTCCGGCTGCCCACACCAACCAAACAAGATGTTAGACTACACAGTTTCTGCCCTTGACAGGTTGTTTTGCTGTCCCCCTTTCTAAGATGACCATAGAACCCCCCCCTCGTTTAGCTGCTCCATCTTTGTACAAACGGTGATAATACATGTTCTGAATCAGCCCTGGAGGTTTTGTTTCAGCCTGAACTTCCTTACTCTTCATTGCAGTTTTTCCATGATGACTAACACCAAACGCATGCGACCGCATCAGCTGCACAAGGTGACGATGTCGGCCAATTAAATTGGTTCTCGTACACGTCCCACTGCATGCTGAAGCTGTGAGCAACCTGAAACACCCCTGGCTAACAAAGCCCACTAGTTTGTTCTTCATCTCAGTTCCAGATAGTCTCAGCCATAATAGACGTCACTGCGTCTGCTTCCCTTGAGTGAACTGAGATGCACTGCATACTTGAGGTCGAGCAGCAGTTTCTGGCTGTGTTGGTTTTGTACAGCCCACCAAAGTACCCATGAGAAGCCAGGAGGTCCCGGATCTCCAGAGGAAGCCAGTGGCATGTGCTGTACCCCTCTGGTTCTCAGGATGCAGGATGGGCTGATCAATGGGACCGCTTTGGGCCGTACCTCAAAGGAGAGGCTTGGATTTCTTGGGAAACTTTTTCTTCTTGTACACTGTAAATATTTTGCCTCCTTCGCCTGCTCTCTCATGCTGCTTAGCGAGTTTGTTTCCCCCGCTCAGTCAGAGCACACACACACACACACCCCTGTGCTCCTGCCAGGCTTTTTGATCTCTGATGCAGGCCTGAATATCAAAGCAGCACGGCCTACCAGAGCCCCCCCCCCCCAGCAGGACAAGTCGAGGCCCACTTTCAACAGCTTGGTGCTTTTTCTTTTCACACACAAAGCAAACCTTTGGCTGCACAGTCAAACATTTACAGCACAAACCTAAATGTTGGCAGTATTGCGTCCTGCGGATGATTCACTGATTAGTCCACTGAAAGAAAATCAATTGCCATCTATTCTAATAATTGTTTCATCGTTTTAGTCATTTTTCAAGCAGGAAGGTCAAACATCTGCTGTGAATCAAGATTCTTTGGCTTTTTGGACAAAAGAAGCTTTTAAAAAAAATCATTGGCTCATTGAATCAGTAGTGAAAATAATCGTTGGCTGCAGCACTAGTGAAGTGTTTTGTGATCTTATGGCCCCTGTGCGGTGACGTAGCTCTTTGTAGCATCGTGCTTCCTGTGTTGGCATGTAGGTGTGGAACCTCTTCGTGGAGGATTGTTGAATTGTTCTGTTCTCACTCTCTCTCTTTCTCTCTCATCTCCTCTTTTCAGCACCTTCTTTAAACTTCTTTGTCTTGTCACTTACTCTGTTATCATCTGTTTTCTTTCTCTCCGCGGCACCTTTCTTCTTCTCTCTTCCAGGTGAGCAGCCGGCCAGCCAGCCACGTGCAATCTCTCTGTTGCCATGGATGCCTGCGCACGAATCAGAGGAGTCCCAGTAAGGTCCAGGGCCTCTGTCCGGAGAGAGGTCTGTGTGCCGGGACACTGCGCTGTCTTCTGCAGCTGTCTGCACTTTATCACCTTCAAACTGAAATCAGATTTTAGTTTGAACGTTACAAATCCCTGACTGCTACACTTTATTTGTGATATTGATGTGTTAAAATGCAGAAGATTTGAGTTTAACTCACTTAACTTTAACTGCTTGTTCTGTGTGCTTGTGGTCGCTAGTTACTAGATGTTTACTGCTGATGTGGTCAAATGTGTGTGTAAAATGGCAATTTGAATATAACCTGGTGAACCAGGATCTATATTAAAAGCAGGCAGGTACATAAGAGGATGTAGAAAACACATGCATGCGGCAGTGATGGACACATTCACATCATTTCTGTTGTGTGATCATATATTTGCGTGTGTGTTTGCAGACTGTGCGTGACAGCGGGGCTCAGTGTGTGAAGTCCCTCTTTAGGAATAAGAAGGAGCTGTGCAGCGTTGGCCTGGAGCTGCCAACCAGAGACACCACGAGACTGACGGAGGTTCGTCACTCACTCACTCACTCACTCACTCACTCACTCACTCACTCACTCACACACACATACACATTAATAGTGACCATCATCTGTGCTCTTTCAGATTCATTTTGTGTGTCTGCCTGGTCATTGTGAAGGGGAAGAGGTCACCCGACAGGTGAGTAACTTGGTGGAGGTGGTAAGCTACAAGCTGATGTGCTTGTGCATCATCACCTTCTTCTTCCTCTTCCTCAGGCTCTGTTGTCTCTGCCAGGAGGGCTGTGTGAGCTCCTCAGGTCCCTCCACGTTCACAGCCTCAAGAACGACGAGGTTCTGCTGCTCAAAGACTCTCGCAGGCTGGCAGAGCACAAGGACGGCGGGCCTCAGGTGGGCTGCACACCTCTCACATGTGTCAGCATGTTGAGTAAAGCAGGAGCGAGCAGCGGGCAGGGAAGTTCGAATGAGCAGTGGCCCGAGATGTTTAGTTGAAACACTACCTGTGTTACTGTTTTTACTCTGGAAACATGCACATTGAGAACTTCAGTGATCCTTTTGGGCACGTTTATTATATTTTAAGAAAAGAAGACTTTTAATTATCAGTAGTTTTTTGTTGTATGTTACTTAAATTCTTGCATTGAGCTCGTTTCCCCACATGTATGGCCTGGTCTGTCCCTGCATGTTCACAGACGAGTCTTTCTCACGCTTTTGAAGGAATGCAGGTGGGATGGATGACTAAGATGTTTTTTCAGCCCTGTCCTTCCTGGTGCTGTGTGCCGTGTTTGGGTTCACACAGGCCCTGCAGCTCACTCTGTGGTTTTGTCCATGTCAGACAGTGAAACCTCCCACCTATCTGCATCACAGAGTGGACTTGTGATTTAGTTTTCTGCACATGCAACAGATCAACTCGTAATCAGAGTACAGACATAACAACACACTTCCGGCCTATAATGTGAAAAGATTGTCTTGTTCCACATAAGTGTGGGACTCCATCCCTGTGACAGTTTATCCACTCTGTCCACCTTTTGCTTACAAGTGCTTTTATTTCTCTCTAATTGAGCTGAATAAATCACTAGGCTGCCAAACTTAACTTTCAATATTTTCTCCTTCTTTCTTTCCCTCTTTATCTCCGACTGTTTTCCTCTGCCTTTAGTGTTGGTTAAAGGCCGTGTGTGTGCTGAGGCATAATCCCAGCGCTGGCTTCCACCCTCAGGCCACTGTAGCTTCTTTGGTGGGCTTGCTGGGGTGCTACGTGGCAGGTGTCCGCTATGTCTTGGAGCTTCAGGCTCTTCAGAGGGGCTCAGCTGAGCCCAGCCAGCCAGAGGAAGATGACACCAACCAGTCGGTCTCCTCAATCGAAGATGACTTTGTCACGGCTCTGGAGCATCTGGAGGAGGATGACACAGGAGACAATCCCTGTACGTCTAATGCTTTGTGGCATTTAGTAGCCTCTGGTCTTTTATGTAACTGAATATAGATACACAGTTCACTGCTAGATGGCACTAATACGTTATTTTCTAGTTGTGATCCTCGACCTTTTTAATGTTATCAAGGCACACTGGATGACCAGCATTTGTTTTTACTCCGCTTTCTTTTCCGGGTTACTGTTTTGGTCATGTTTGTCTTTTATCCTGTCTTTTTCTGTACTGTTTATAACCAGCCCCACCCCTTCATGTTCCTCTCCACAGCTGCTTCCTATCTGCATTTTAAAAAGCGTGACGTGGCATCCCAGACAGTCCCAGCCCACAAGAGAAGAAAGGATCTGTCAGGCTCCTGCGTTATCATAAGCTCCTCTTCAAAGAAGTATTCAGCCAAACAGAGGCCGGGTCCAGACGTATCTGTCACAGTGCAGAGGTCATCAGGGATCGAATCACAGTGGACTTACTGTAGTCCCGGAGCTCGTCTGTCCTCGCCTTTGATTCATGTGAGTGAATCAGAAGAGTCGGACTGCTCCAGCCCCAGTCCAATCATCTTCCTGGATGAGGTGGGCTACCAGAAGAGCATGCTGGCCAAGCTGGACATCCCCCAGGTGCCAGGGGGACCCAGAGAGCGGGTTGAGGACTCAGACTCTGAAGTCAGTGAATTCTTTGACAGCTTTGACCAGTTTGACGACCTGGAGGAGCTGAGCTCAGAGCCTCTGGACGCCATCAGTGCCACATCCACACAGAAGAAGACAGCCGAGTCTTCTTCATCCAAATATGTGTCCAGGGGCTGCTCAACCAAGGGTATGAATCCTCACCGCTTTGACCACCCCACTCTTCCAGCCAATGTGAAAAAACCCACTCCTCTGAAACCAGGCTCTCCTTACTCCCTTCACTCTGAGGTGCCGGACTCTCCTCGACCAGTGCAGACCCCCTCTGAGGAGAACGGGAGCCCACTCTTCAGTCCTGTCAGCTCCTCTGCCTTCAGCCCTCTGGTGGACTCTAGTGGACCACTGGAATACTTCTGGAAAGTAGATGAAGATGAGCTGGACGAGTCAGAGCTACGTAAACCCCAGGATCTCTGCTCTCTGTATAAGACCTACTCAGACTTTGCCAGCAGTCTGTCCAAAGAGATTCTGGGATCTGTGTGTGGCTACCAGTCTGCTGTTGACATCAGCGACAACAAGAACCTCAGCTGCGTCTGCCACAAGGAATTTCAGAACCCTTCGGGCTACCTGATGAAGCTTTCAGAAATCCAGGAGACTGTGACAGTGGCAAAGCTGCAGAAGAAGTCTCAGTCTCTGAAGGACGGCATTCAGAGGTTTGCCACTGACCTGGTGGAAATGAGCTTGGGCAGCGCTTTGCGAGACCTCCAGAAAGGCGTATCCTCCTGTACCACCACCTTGTGTCACCTAGCTGCCAGGCTCACCTCCTCTGTGTTTCAGATGGCCTTCCATGAGATTGGCATGCGCCACGCCTATGTCTTGAAGGAACGAGCAGTCAATGGACTAGCGGGCTTCCTGGTCGGAGAGGCTGTGTCTGGGGCGCTGAAAGACTTCCTGACAGTAAAAAAGCAGATTTTCCACAACACCGTGACCCGGTTTGCTGCTGATCTGGCTGAAGAGCTGGTGTTCGAAGGCATCATGGAAGTGTGTCAGTTCTCACACCCCTCAACCCCTCTCACCCCTAGTGATTGGTCCTTTGGCCACGGGCAAGAGGAGGAGGAGGAGGAGGAGGTGGTGTCCTCCTATGCTTCAGACTTGTCCGAGTCTGTTATCCAGGAGGCCTTCATAGAGCTGTCTCAAGCTGATGTTGCCTTCACAAGCCAAGCAGCTATTAGTGTGTCTATGGACAACATCTGTTACGTCAGTGCAGAGAGCACAAGCACGAGCACCTGCAGTACCTTTGCCAACCAGCAGGTTTTAAGTGCCAGCTCTGCTGCAGTGGCCCCGGGACCCTCTGCAGAGGATGCTACCTGCACCGTGAAGAAAGCCCTGTTCACTGTATCGGGCATGGCCAGCTGTATTCCTGTGCCACAAGCCGGCCAAGCACTCTCCCACCTCCAGGACTCTGAGGAGACCTGCCAGCAGAAAGCTAGCTCGTCAGATACCCCACAGACTAGCCCCAAAAGAGGGACTGGATCTTCCTCTGACACTAACACATCTACTCAAACTCACCTTTACAGTCATGGAACTCAGACCCCCACACCCGGAGTAGACCCCTCCCAAGGAAAGTCCCCGTTCCAAAACTTCTCTGGCAACATGGTGGATATGATAGTGTCTGAGGCTTGTGAGCTAATAACTGCTTCTAAGATGAAGAAGAGTTTTGGTGACTGCGCGGGTTTCCTTACAAAGACAATCGGAAGCCGAAGGGGCTCTTCTTGTAAGCAGGAGACGTTTAGTAATGAGGATCCAGATTCTCCTTCAAAGCAGGGAGCCGGCAGGGAGTGTTTCAGATATGACTGTAGAGACGTTGAGCAAGCAGAAGACCTTAGCATTCCTCACATTTCCTTTCAGACAGGCTCTCAAAGCCAGAGGAGAGCCAGCTGCGAATTAGACCCCAGGACCAGAGTTGTGGCTGAAACACATCCTGTGATGATGGATACTCTCGGTGTGCCGGGCAGCGAGTCGGGGGGACAAAGGAGGACATCTGTTCCTGGGGATGACTCGGCTCCAGGCTCCGGCCAGAAATCAGGTGGGACTCCTGGCACTCCTCCTTCTACCCCTCAGCAGCCCAGTGAGGTGTCCAAGGAGAAACAGATAAAACAGTTCTCCAAGAAGTTGAAAAGCAAGCTAGCCAAGGAATTTTCCCCTGCTACCCCCCCACCCACTCCTCACTATCAACCTGAGCCCGGCCCAGGGCCAAAAGACATCACCCCTGAGGCAGACAAGGCCGAGTTTATGCTCAAACTCATGAGGTCTCTCTCTGAAGAGGCAGATGGCAATGATTACGAAGAGGAGGAAGAGCTGGCAGAGGAGGGTGGTGTCGGGGGCACCAACAGATGTTTAGAGACGGGGGGTGGTCGGCATGAGCTGCACCAGATGTCCACTCGCAGAGTATCCAACAAGGAAGCTCTTCACTATGCTGAGCGGTTGGCTTGTCACATTGTCTCCATGGCAACAGAGATGGACACCCTGGGAGTGGCGGAGGAGGAGGAGGAGATGAGCACGGGGAGCCAGAGGAGGAGGGACAGTGTGGCTCAGTTCTCAGAGCAGACCCTGAACACCTTGTGGGTGTACGCCGGGGAGGTGGCGGGAGAGGTCATCAACGACGTGAAGAGGATGGTGAGCTCTGCACAGCAGTGTCCATATCACCGAGCTCTCAGACGGAGAAGCTTCGAATGTTTGTCTCAACCCAGTATAGACCAGAACAGAGACTGCAGGGGGGGTAGGCTGGCTGAGCAGTGGTCTAATGACCTTATAGCCTCTGTTTTCCGGTCTCCCACCTCCACTTCCAGCACCGTCTCCGTCTCCAGCTCTGGCCTGTCCTCGGAGTATCCCAGCTGTGAGAGTGTGACCGATGAATATGCCGGTTACCTCATCAGGGTACTGAAAAAAGAGGGGGGCAGTAGGGAGTTGGTTCTAGACCAGTATGCGAGCCGGTTGGCCTATCGCGCCATAAAACTTGGCTTGGCTCACGCCAGTCGCAAAGTCAAGCAGAGATCCTCCAGCACGCGCCTTCACTCCTCCAAGTCACTGCCAGACGAGTGGAAAACGTCTGGAAGTGAGGCCTCGTCGCCCAGGGACAGAGCAGAGTCGGTGGTCTGTCCCCCCGGTGAGGATGCTCCGTGTTGTTGTGGGGACTCTGAGGAGCACAGTCAGACGGAGTACGTGGACCTGGTCAACTTTGCAGAGTCTTTAGCTTACAACATCACGTGTGACGTCACACGCAAGCTGCACCTCTCTTCCTCTGTTCGACTGCCCAAGTCTCTCACCGACTCCTGTCTTTATAAGAAATCCAAACTTGAAGACATGGCAGAGAATCTCATCAGGAACTCCTTCTCCTGCCCCCTGCTGTCCAAGGAGGGGAAGAGCAGGCATTACCACAGTACAGGAAGCCTGTATGACGGAGGCTACAGGGGTCGGGTGATGCAGGTCATAGAGCATTATGCCAGGAAAATAGTTGATGACACTCTGAAGATGAGCCTGGCTTCAGTTGGACATTCATCCCGGAACCAGAGGACCCACGGCCATGACAGACACTCTCACACCCAGAGGCTGTCTGAGGGACCATCGCTGGGACAAGCCCTGGGGGAGAGGACATACCGGTATTGCCAGGTCCAGGAGTGCCCGTACTGCACCAAGCCCAGCAGGCACCACCACCAGCCTGCATTACAGAGGAGGAAAAGGGGACCAGAATGTCAGGCGAGGGCCGAGCGGCTCTCCAGCCTGGAGATTCCTAAGATCCACATTGACCTGGACCACAGGGCCGTGTTTGCAGAGGACATGGTGTCCATGGCAATGGAGACGGCTAAACGTGAGCTGAGCAACACCAGCCTTAATGCCGACAGTGGCATCGGCCATGATGGAGCCAGCTATGCTGAGAGCCTCACTGCTGAGATCATGACGTCAGCCCTGTCCAACATCTGCCAGGCTGCCAGCATCAGGTACACACAGCATCAAATGTGCTTTAAAGCTGCTACTATTCCACTTATTACTTGACTTCACCGTTTTACTGCACAGTGACACCCTCTCCTTTTTGTCTCCTTCTGTCTCTCATCTTAGCTGTCCAGGGAGGGAAGCCACTGAGTCCTCCGTGTCCCAGCAGCTGAGTGTGGGGGATGACAGTCTGGGCAGCTGGTCTAACCTGAGCTTTGAAGATGAGCACCCAGACGACAACAGCAGCTTCCTCCACCTCAGTGACAGGTACACAACCACTAGCTTTCTCATATATAGCATCCCAGATATACAGACATTTGCAGATTATCACACTAAACCATTTATCTGATGAATATATGTGCAAGTCTGCAGATTCTGTAATATGTTTATTATTGCAACAACAGGTGTCACATGCTGCTGTCTCAGTGTTTCTTTAAGTGCGAACCACCTGAACATGGGTTCTAGATAATATAAGGGAATATTAAAATGATTATTTGAACACTGGTTACAGGTGAGGTAGAAACGTACAAAGCGGCACACGTGAGGATCTACGCAGTCACTGTTGAATTATCTACGGACAGTTCCGATGTGGCTGCAGTGTTTCAGATGTCGGGTTGTGCTGCTGGTCTCCTCAGACCCAGAGAGGCACAGAAACCCCTGCAACAGATATGTCGGTAAAGATTGTATTTAGCTGTCTATGCAGCCGAGTTCTGTTTGTGAAATCCACCACAGGGATACGGGTTGAGGAGTAGTTGTAACAGAACTGGCCTTCTCTTCTTGAACAGACATTAGACCTGTATTTTTGTGTATGTGTGCAAACAAAGGGAGCGAGTGGGACCAGGTGAGTCTGAGTCTCGGTCCTCAGTGACGTGGTCTCTTGTCTCCAGTCTGTGGGAATCAGTTGACATTTCTGGCAAAGGTTGATATCACAGTTGAAGCATAACGGACAACATTTGAGATTCTTTCCCAAGATACGGAAGGAACACAGTGTGTTGGCAGCCAGTTATTTGGGGCATCAGGGCCAAGTTAATGTATCATAATATTTTCTAAAGGTGTGTCTCTGAGTGCTCTCCTCACCTCATGCAGCCTTTCTGCAGGAACAAAGTCCACCATGTGCAATTCATTAGACTCTTCAACAGCCTGCTGCAACCGTTTCTGACCATCTATGAAAAACTCACCTTCAAGGTTTAATTGAGACACAGATGGTGATTGGCTAAATGAACAAGCTCTCCCCATGTGTCGTTCACTCAAACCGCAGGGAGAAAGCTGGAGCTGTGGTAACGCAGATTAAAAGAGGTATTTTTAGATATCAGAAATGTTCCATCCAGCAGGATAATCATTGACTAATTACAGCAGGAGTGTGTTGTTGTGCTTGTGTTGCCAGCCGGTTGTCGTGGTGGAAACCGCAGCATTAACAGGATTACGTGAGGACGAGAATGTAATGATCTCACATCACAGGCCTTTAGCAACAAATAGTCTCGATCAACATGATGATCGAGGGAAATGTGATGGAAAACTCTGCATCACTTCTGAATCCTCCTGTTTTGAACCTCGTCTGGGGTTTAAAGGATTATCCCGAATGCCAGAAGCGGTCATCGCTTTGAGTGTTTGTAGAAGCTACATGATAGATTTGGTTATTAAACTGCTTATTATCGTGTGTTTGTCTTGGAGGACAGTCCTGTCAGTGTTACAGTGGTGTGTTACCTGCCTTCTTTCTCCAGCAGCAATGGGAACAGCAGTAGCTGGAGCAGCCTGGGCCTGGAGGGGGAGGCGTGTGAGGAGCGCATGTCGTTCTCTCCCTCTGACAGGTTGGTCGGCAGCTGCTTGACTCGGCTAACCTTTCCAAATGTCCGTAACACCTGGTGGTTCACGTAGAATGAGGCAAAGACATAGTTGACTCATTGAATTTGCTACAAATCCAAAAGTAAGTAAACAAGCTTGTAACGGATCTGTCAGTGGAAACAAATTGGAACCAGGGAACAGTTGGATCACATGAAAATGATTTAGAAGATGGTACAGTGGTATTTTGATTCATACTTTGTCTCAAACTGTGGACCACCAGCCCTTTGCATGACCACATTAATACAAATGGGCTTGTTGATGTCAGCATGTGATGCTTTGCTCGTTCTGCTTTCCTTGCATGTCATTTGGTTGCTTATGTATGAGGCTCACTTCTAGTGTTAGTATGTGTTGGCATGCATGCTCTTTAGCCCACTGACAGGTTCGCAGGTGCTGCCAGTCCATTAAAAACACAAGGCTTCTCACAGAGACGATAAATGAGCTGCGTGCTTCCAGCCGTGTCTAAACAGTGTTTGTATCTTCACTGCGTTTGCTTCCGTCCGTGGACCCGCTTGTTCCAGCTCAACGTAAATGAGGCGCCGCCAGTCAACATGTAACATAAGATGTGAACCGTCCTCCACCAAACAGGACTCTTTTTAACGCAGACAATATTTACGTTACCCTTTTAACATCTTCCATGTTTTCTGAATGCACCAACCAGACGATCGGTGTCTTACAGCTGCACGATCAGTACTGACCAGCAACTGAGCTCCCTGCAGTAAATAACAACAAGCACGTTTGTGCATGTTGATATTAAAATCAAACATCAGCTGAACGCACTGGTTTCCCAGAACGTAGCTTAGAACGACAAAAACCTTCCAAACGTTCCTTTGCTTTAACCCTTCCCTGCAAACAGAAACATGTTAGTGTACAGAGCCTAAACACATGATCTACATTAAAGAGTAACATAAACCCAAATCCACATCTGCAGTGGAGCCTGCTGAGGACCGGACGGACGTCCGTAGGGACATTTCTACTGTGATAGCTGTCAGTGTTGCACAACAATTAGCTGCATATTTCTTGATGGCAATCGATGTAACTTGATCCGTCTGTATTTAATTCACTAGATTCCACTTCCTGGTTATTTTACTTAATTAACTGAGGATTGCTCGGCCCTGAGGATCAGCAGGAGGTCAGTTCAGTGTCTGCCGTTAGGTGGCAGGTTTCCCACAGATTCGGGTTTGTGGTTTAGTTACATATCAACATGTTAACCAACATAGAAAATGAGTTGTGTAGTCACGGCAACTGCAGCAAATCCACTGGTGAGCGTGTGCTCTTCAGGAAACAGATGATATATAACACTAAAGTCTCTGCTGCTTCATGATCTCATTCATACAAGCAGCTCGTTCCACATCCTCCTGGAAACAAAATGATATCCTTCTGTCGTATCGAGCAGAGTCTGAGTGTCTGAGTCAACAACACGGTGATTAACAATCTTATAAAGTGGCGAAATCGCTGTTTACCTGTTGGCACGGCAAACGTTTGCACAGTTGACAGAATGGGTGTTATGTAGATTTTCAGAATCGACTTTCACATCGATCAAGATGTACTTTTAGTCGCTGAGTCTTAACTGACAAAGGGACCGAAGTCATTTTACTGGAATAAGAAAAGGTTGGCTGGAGATGTGTGAGCGTCTTCTGATGGCTGTGATCGTCGTGCTCGTGGCTTCTGATATCCTGCTTCCTGTCCTTTGTGTCTCCTTGCATGCAGCCATTTTCTCACTTCTCACTAACCTGTGTGACATTTCTCATCCACAGTGACAACACAGAGGACAAGGAGACCGAGGTCAAAGAGGAGTCCAGTGGTAAGGATGTCTTACTGCCTGCAACTGCACCTTCTCAGTTGGCTGTACTTAGTTAAATCTGTTGAACATGTCACACTTTGGACAGCAGAGGGGCGTGGGGGCACAGACAAGCCCTTCTCCTCCTAATTTGAGGTCTTTTCACTCGTTGAGATTCAGAACAGTCGGCCGGCTGTGTACGTCTGTCAGCCTGTCTGAGTGTGAGCCGGGGATTTTACCACCCCCATATTCAGCCACACTAATGCTCATTCATGCACTCCACTCCCTCCACAGTCGGGGTGTGTGTGTGAGAAACCTGAGCAGCCCCCAGTTCGGGGGTCTGTTGTGCTGTGGGAGCATGGGAACCCAGCACTGAGCAGGACAGGGCTGGTACACATCACTGTGTACTGCAGACATCCTCGTGTGTCTCATCAGTGTTTAGAAGCACCACAGAACAAACGTGTAGGGCCGCTTCATCTGCTCTGTGCTGCAGGGACTCTCTGTGTGGACCGGACTCAGACTCAGGCTCCCAGGGCCACACTGCTCGTAGTGAACTCGGACGTCAGGGAGCTCGGGACCCTGGACCCTCAGCTCAGGAGCCTGCTGCAGTGGGTGGCAGCCTCCTTGGCCGACGTCCCCCATATCCAGCTGAGTCCTGACGGAGAGCTCCAGCAGGTGATTGCCCTCAGTCCACTCTGAACCACCTCACACAGCTTCCCACTGTGGTGCTTGTTGTTAAGCCAGTTTACTTGAATGAAAGAAGTCATTCTTTCCATGATTGCTGGTTGTAAAGGTTAGCGATGTACAGTGGGATGCTGGTTTCCACCACAGCTAGCTTTGCTGTGGAGACAAACAGCTGATGCAATGGCTGAGTAAGCTGTATAAAATGTTATAGAACAGTGCTTCTCATTAGTAGATACTCTAGACTCCGGTCTTGGCAGTGTAGCATAATGATACATCTAAATTACAAGTGATAAGCCATGGCCCCCTCCCGAATGATCACTGTGTGCCCTTTCAGCTCCCAGCAGTGGTCCAGCGGCTTCGGGAGAGGAAGTGGAGGGTGGGAGAGCTGCTTCACACGCTGCTGCGCTACTGTGAAGAGAGCCAGACACACAGTCAAGCCCAGGCCAGGGAGGAGGCCCTGCAGGCGGGCAGAGAAGCTCACCGCACCTCCCTCTTCCAGTGGCTCCTGGAGCACGCCTAGCTCCTCTTCTCTCCCCTCTCTCTTTTCCTCTCCTCTCCATGCGTACTTTCCTCTCCTGTTTCCTCTCCTCTCCATGTTTCCTCTCTCTCTTCTCCTCTCCATGTTTCATCCTCTCTTCTTTCCTCTCTCTCCTCTCCATGTTTCCTCTCCTCCCTCTCTTCTCTCCTCTCCATGTTTCCTCTCCTCCCTCCCTCTCTCTCCTCTCCTCTCCTCTCCATGTTTCCTCTCCTCTCTCTCTCCTCTCCTCTCTCCTCTCCCCTCAGTTCCTAACAGTGCTTTGCATACTCTACAGCCCGTAGAGGGCGCAATACAAATCAGCTGATCTAACTTACTCTAATGAATGTGGGCGGCATGTGTTTTGCATTGCATGCTGTTACCTAGGAGTACTTCTGTTGTATTTTCTTTTTCTTTCCACCTTCTGTTTTGTTGTTTCTTGTCATCTATCTATGGGGCTGCATTTATCTCATGTGTTGATTTAGTGAGCTGTCTCTCCCGCCCCACCTACACATCTGAATCGCAGCCCTCACACCTCGCTGCAGAAAGAAGAGAGGAGGGAGAGAGCAAGGGACCCATCCCTTTCAGACGGATGCAGTGAGTTATGAGAAAGAGAATGTGTTTTTTGTTAGGGAATCCCCGTAGCTGCTGGGTGGATGAAGTCATCACACCCAGCGCTCACCTCTATGGTGTTTCCACATGTTAGGAGAACAACTGTGCGCACACACCACACCCTTGTATTATCAGAGGGACACAGTTAATCCCATATTAGTATTTCATTGTTGTATTAATTCACACTTTGATTGAGAGCACACTGTTAAAGATGGGAAACCTTTCTTTTCAGGTAATGGCACCACGCTGTCATTTTGCGTTGATGATCCGATGCCCCGTTCGTGTGGCTGTAGAATGATGAGGTGTTTGTTCTGACGCTGCTCCCCTCAGACTCAAACTTAGTAACGATGGTGTTTACTAGAGAAACTAGAGAAAAGTATATTTTTTGAAGGTGGCGTTTGTCTAATCAAACATGAAATGCTGCTCAAAGTTAGAAAGTATGAAAGAAGCCATGATATTGGTTTAATGTTGCCAAATGTAGCTGGTAAGGTGCCCCCCCCCCCACCCACCCCCCCGGTCAGCAGTAGGTGTGTGCTCCTCTGGTATTCTGCGTCAGAGTGTGTGGAAGATACAGTGACGCAGATAGTGGATCTTTTAGTGATTAAAGACACCCGTCTGGTCTGCACCTCCACAACCACAAGCCAGCAGCGAATGTGTTGCTCAAGCCCGGACTCTCACATGTTCACCCCCGCTCCACACTCACCTTGTGGAATGAACTTCTGAATACCACAACGTCCACACAGAGCTCTTAACACACGCCCCTGTTACTCACCAGCCCCCGTGTGTGTGTGTGCGTGTGCGCATCCACGCGTGCAGCACACAGCTACTTGCTGAGATGCACTTTCTTTGGGGGGGGGGGCCGAGGAGAGACTGGGCATTTCCAGCCCTGCCCTCAGACCTCTCCTGGCCTCCTGTGAATGACCGTCTGCTCTCCAGTCAGTTAACGTCCATGCAGACGTCCTCCTGAATCGGGACTTTCCTTCTTGAGTTTGAAACACTGTAATAGACCACAGCCTCGCTTCTATCGTTCTAAACTAAGTGTTGGTGGTGGTGTTCACCTGCATGGCTTATTCTTCTTCATTGACTTCTTAATGCACTGGCCTACACCAATCGAGCTGCAGTGTGTGGTCTGTGTGCACACAGCCTCTGCAGATGCCTTGTCTGTCACTGCTTAATCTCCAGGCTGCCAAATGGTCAGATCATCTTTAAAAGTGTTCGTCCTGTATGATTTGTTTACACGCAAACATTTATTTTATCACAAAATCCACTATTTAAAGAAAAAGAAAGTTATGCCTACTATGAAAGAGAAGAGTAGAGTATTAACCTGCTTGTCTCTTGGTTTACATTGAAGGAATGTATTACGAGTCGTGGACACATGAAGAAAGCATCAGTGTACAAATTCTCTCCCCGTGTGAGTGTGTAGATGTTGAAGTAGGACTTTCCCAGGTTTCCCCTCTTTTTTTTTTCTTTCTCCACTTTATTACATTCCTGTGCACCTTGAATTAACCTGTAGCGCTATATTGTTGTTTGTGAAAGCTGAATGTGAACCTGCAAAGACTCCATGTAGACGCAGGTACTGTAAATCTGTTTTGCTACTGTTGCTCCCAGTGTTACTTCCTGCTTCCTCTCTCCGAATACAGACAGGAAAATAAACATAAAAAGAGAGAGAGATGTACCTCACCTCCACTAACTTCTGTATTTTTCCTGCTAACTTGTAAAATCCTGCCAAATAAAGATATTTAATATATTATGTAAGTTATATAACGGTGAGTTCACTACTTGTTCTCCTTAGTGGCTTTGCTGAATAGTTTACACATTGTAAGCTTAAAGTCAGAATCTCTCAATTTGTTTATGTTAAAGCTCGGTGTGACAATAAAGCTTTTTCATGTGCTCTTACTTTGTTGACGTCACATCCTTCCGTATCTTTGTGTAATATTATGGTTTCACTTTGGAAAATTACATTTTTTTTCTATCTAATAACTGGTTTTAAGTCAAGTTGATTAATGGATTAGTAGATAAACCTTAAATGAATCAGCGATGAATCCTTTGGGTCTTTAACAACCAGAAACACATTACATAACATTAACGGTACGGATTTGCTGCTTTTCTGATTTGATTTGAACAAAACAAGCGATTTGAAGACTTCACCTCCAGTGTTTCCAGTTTATGCTAGTTTACCCTTGTGGAAACAGCTGTAGTTACTATAACTTACATGCAAAACATACAATGTGGTGCATGTTTCTATATTAAACAGCACCTAACCAGCTGCTAATGCATCAATAATAAAGTAGAAAGCACACATCAGAGTGAAGCACCTAAACATTGGTCTCTAACACTTTGATCAAAGTGCTGATGTGCTGATCCCAGTGATAACAGCTGGCTCCAGATAACTACAGTTAAAACGCTGTCACTCTACTTGTCCAGGCTGCTCCACCTCCTCACTGTTACTTGTGCTGCACAAAACAGCCATGGTTGCTGTGTGATTAGACCGTTTACAAATATGCAATTGGGTAACGTTCACTACAATCTACAATGGCCAGTACCTGTCAGCATACGGCTCTTTGTGTAGTGGATGAATGGAGGTGTCTGTCTGAAACGGAGGGGTGGGGGAAGAAGAAAGACAGAAGGTGGGAATACCTAATTGCAGGCTGTATAGTGATACAAGAGGAGAGGAATGTTTCTGACAAGCACATCTCTGATCTTCTGAGCAGCCAGAAGCTTGCTGACAGACAACAAGAGGCTCCCACAGCAGCCATACAAGGAGATGTGGGCGACCTGACTGAGTGAAGTCATTTCCAGCAGGCTTCAAATTGGGGAATGTGTGTGTGTGGAGATCTGAATCTCTGCACACTGTTAGGCTTACTGGGGGGGAAATTGGCAAGATTGACATTTCCTGCTTCCTTTTCATGGATGAACATGACAAATCCCCCTTGAGTTGGGGAGCAGCCTGGGATCCTTAACGTTTGTTCCTGAGCTCAGAGAGTTTGAATCACACAGCCTTATTAATAAAATGTCAGGGTTCATGACGTGGATTATCACATATTTCTTTTGTTTTGGCTAATTTATCATATTTTCTATTCACGTCAGGCATTGTTTTCATGGGTGGATCAGCACTATCAGGGTGTCCGCACCCAGGGACGCGGCACGCAAGTGAGCCCAGCACAGAAAGAGTAAAAATACATGGGGAAAGTCCCGTTACTAAGTGCTGTGGGTGCAAACCAAAAAACATTTCCCCATGTACGTTTTCACTGTTGGACAACATGAGAATAATAACAACAAGAACAGGTGTGATTGGTTTATTGGCTACAATGAGACAGATATCTACATTTTAAAAGCTGTGAGGAGGAAATAATCCCAACTAAAGCTGCACTTCCAACCTCTTCCAGAGCTTTCAACCGTATCACACAAGAAAAAAAGAAACTGTTCCATGTAATGTGATGTAACACACAACACCAGTAAAAACAGATTAAGGTGCCAAACAACGACAATAAACACCCAAACATAAAATCCACATCATATTTTATAGAGATCTCATTAATGTAACAAAACAAAAGCTTCTTTTATAGTCCACTGACTTCTTAATCCAGCCATGAATATTATCCTGTCAGCTGTAAATACTCTTATTCTCATTATCATCACAGGTGAGGTTCCTCCTCTTCTTGGCGGTGGCAGTCCTACGTGTGTTACCGGTGAGTGTCCTGGATATGGTGAGAAAGCATTACAGTGTTTACTGTGTGTGGCTGAGTGACACACCGACCATTATCAAGAGTGTGTTGGGTGTGATGAATCAGGACGTTACACTAAAACATGACCACAGAAACCTTAATCGAAGACTGCAACAGCTTCACAGAAGTGAACCCGCAGGAATGTACCTCCGGCGCAACAGCAGTTCAGTTCACAAGGAAATCAGATGTTTTTATTTATCTGCTGTGGCTGCACACACACGCACACACACACTGACGTCAGTACAAGCAATGTATAGCAGTTCTTGTGCAGAAAATCACCAGTCAGCGATACAGAGAGACAGACAGGAGCCCAACACACACACACACACACACACACAGACACATCAGTATCTCTGACATCAGATAGGTTGGGTCCTGGCTTGGTGTGCCCCCCCCCCCCCCCCCCCCGGGGGGGCCGTTGGTGGTGCCTCACAACACAAAAACACC
>JAVQJL010100263.1:0-14830 GCA_036024295.1 Nannoperca obscura | reverse complement strand
CCCCAATCATGGAAGGGTTTCCTCTCTGCCTTTTCAAAGGGGCATAACTATCTGCTGCAGGCTGACAGGGTAGGTCAAGTAGATGGGGGGTGCACTGAGGGGGTGTAACTACAGACTGCACTCCCCAGTAAAGACGGGACCTGTAGACTGTCATCACACTGCCCAAAATCCCAAGAGGCACTCCCACCCTGGATCACACAGCAGAACCGCAGGGCCAGGGCTTTTTGCACGCTACGTGGGCCATAAAGGGACATGAAGTGTTTGCCTTACAAGATGAAGGATGTTTCCATGTAGTTATGTGTATGCATAGACACTATGGGTGAATACAAGGTCTGTGTTCAGATTTGTCAAATAACCTGTGGAGTTTACATAACATATAATTTAATTTTAATTAAACAAATGACAAATCAGTATACAGTGTATATATAGCTGTAGGCTACTTAGCATCTTCCACTGACACAGCTCCTGCATAACTAACTCAAGACCTGGAGTTGTCAGCCAGTACTGATTAAAGCACAGTACTGGGGGATTTTGGTCTAAATGTTTGGTTCAGTGCACACCAATAAATCCTTTATTATCCTGGATCATTATGTCTTTGTCCCCAAAGGCTGAAGGATAAGTTGCATTATGTACCTCAAGTGTAAAATGCTTAAAAAGGGAAGAAGCCATGGAAGCAGCCTGGCTTGCTACGTGTTATTACAAACCAGCCGTAGAGCTTGGCACTGATCAGTCAGGATCCGAGGTGGAATCGCTCAACTATAATCAATCATTATCTGTAATGAAGTGTGCGGCTATTGTTCCCAAGCATAGACTGGAGAGAACTGAATTCAAATGTGCACAGGCAGAGAATAACAACCAGACCACCAAACCGTGGGGTTTAAAACGAAGAGTAGCCTGGTGATGTAGGCATCTGCAACATCAAAAATCCTTTTTTCATTTAGTAAAACTGATTTAAAATACTTACCGATGAGCCCGTGTGTTCTGCAGTCGTAACGTTAACTTCTCTTTTTGACAATCGGCCCTGTCAAACAGGAAAAACACCCCACCATTCACAAACACAAAAGCGGCGGTAGGGTACCAGGGAAAACCGGTTTTCTCCCAACTTCTTTCAAGGCTGAACTAAACCGACATCAACGGCATCGTTTTGTTCCTGCCCCTGCCTCATGCAAAACTTTAAAAAACGCCAAACTAGCTCTGACCACAGATGTGAGGCTAGCTGGTCTCCATGCTCCGCGGGTGGGAGCCTCCGTCAGTCACAACTTTGTAACTAACGTTTAGCGTCAAAGTCCCCGTCTCCACACCGAACAACTTCAAGCCCGCCTCTCTGGAAAATCTTAACGATTTTCCGTCACGCACACCTCCCCTCTCCTTTTCTCTCCGCCAAAGTAACTTCAAAAACAAAAGGAGAAAAAAGTTTCCCCCTCTCTATCTCCATCCAGCGTCGTCGGTTGGAGGGGCGGGAGGGGAGGGGCGGGGTGGTGTGGGCACGCGGCAACAGATGAGGCCGCAGCTTTAACGAACTAGCTAGCTAAACCTGAGCTCCTGTAAACACTGATTAAATTACCAGGGGGCTCACTTTATGTTCAGTTGGCTATAGAAGAAATAATAATGTAAAGTTATTTTGTGTTTTTCTCTCCAACATCCCAGATGAGAACGCGGTATAAACTCGCTAGCGTTATAATTAAGGCCCACACTAGCTAGCTAACATTACCTTCTTCTGTTTTACTTTAGATGATTATGGTGGATACATTTTTAGTATTAGCTAATGTGCTAACTATAACAGTACCACTTTCTAATTAGGCACCCTTTGTAGATGGCTTATAAGTAATTAATGGCTTTATTAATAACTAAAGGGCACTTTAACCCTTTAGAACATGTTATTGGGCTGCCAGGTTGTTTCTGGTGGGTTTATCCTCTTTCAGAAGGACACTAGCTTTGTTTTTATAGCTCTAGTTTATCAACATGTGACCTCTGACCTTTTGGTACAGTGCTGTGGAGCCTCCAAGCCAAAACCCATTCATTAACAAGTTACTAAAATATACAATGATTCAATTCAATTTACTTTTCAATTTAATATTTTACCAGGATAATCCACTCAGTATCAATACTGCTTTCCAGGGAGACTGATTAAAAACAAACACTGATAATTAAAATCCAATTAAAACAAATCATTATTAGCTAAGTAATTTGTGATTGCAGATGACTTACTAACTTTTGCTGTTAGCTTATTAGAAAGTGAGAGACCTGCCACCTTTAATCACTTATTGACATTTATAACTGCCGCCTTATCCTCTAATGACTTTTTACAATCTGAAAACCCAAAGGCTGTTCCAAATAATGGTGTTTAACTGATCCATAAAGCAATAGGGATTTAACCATTAAAAAGATTGTTACGATTTTTAAACCCTCCAAAGGGTGTCTTTTTAAAAAGTTGTGCAGACACGACTAACATGTAAAACTTTATACTAGGCCTATAATGAGCTCCATGTGTTTAGACAGTGACCAGTGTTTGAATGGTTGTATACATTTCACATCCCTTCTCCTTTTTGTATCGTAGAAACACACTGAGGAGGGTGGGGAATTTGCTGTGTACAGAGAATAACAACTGGTGACACAGGACCCTGTGGAGTGTGTTGGTACATGCATGCAAAGGGAATGCGCTACAGCTGTGAGTGCTGAGACAGTAGGAGCACTTCATTCTCAGCACAGGGTCTACCGGAGGAGGGGGTGGTTGTGTGTGTGACAGGGACAGGGTCTTATTTATTTATAGCCACGACCATAGACTGCATGGTATGTAACATTTTAACAACTACACCCACAGGTGTTCATTGTTTACCATTTTCAGGGTGTTCACGGTCAACATTTACATATGGAGATCATTTTATGATCTGTTCAGTGAGGTTTGATTCGAGTAAGCCGATCATGAAGATTACAGATAACTTACTGTGACACAGCTTGTAAATTCCACGGTTTTGTGCCTTGAAATATTCCAGTTACTTGATAATTTATTGCCCCATTACCGCTGAGAATAAAATAAACCACTGATTAAGTGCAAGTGAGCAATTGAACCATTCTTGTGCTCTTGCTATAGTGAAGAATTGATTTCATCGTTGACAAGCCCCATACTGCTGAGTACTCTCAACTGGTGTGTTTAACCCTAAATACACAAATGCAAATGAGTAAAGGGAAATTTTATTTAAAATACTCCCATATTTACTACCTGACACACACACATGAAACCAGACAGTAAGGTAAAGGCTAGGTGCCTTTTGTTGTGTTGCAACATGAAGCCCGGTTCCAATCGAAGCGAGTTCTAGGAAGAAAAAAAAATGTGACAAACAAATCAGGTACTTTTTTTTCCACCCCTCACAAACTGAACAGACAAGTACATTTCCCTGAGAATTTACCTAAGCATTAGACTGTGCCCCAATGTGACCTACAGCTGGAGCAACACTACACAGGCCCTCTACAAACTTTCTGTCCGAGGCTGAGATTCTGAGTTTCCATTATGCTTTTGTGTTTCTATAAAACAAATACATTTGAACGGAGTATATTTGAACCGCTCACTGAGCAACATGCGTCATCTCATGGCTTCAATTTACTGACATATTGCAACATTTAATGACTGTATAATGCATGTTGCTAACATTTATGCAATACAGCCTGCAGGCAGTTGCTTTTATGTTCTGGTTACAAAACACTGAGCCACCCCTCTGCATTTCAAATACAGACTGCTCAAGCCTGATTTCAGTGATACATGGGGCCATATGCATTTGTCTGTGCAGAGGAAGTGATATACCTTTAACCTCTTAGCTTCATGAACTATATCCACCCACCATTGTGCTCACATGCTTAACTCACAGCAGTATCTGTGGATTGTCAGGTCTGCTTCTGGCTTTGTGGGATGGGGGGCAGAGCAGATGTTGTGACAGGAAGTTACTAACATGGTCCAGATGTAAGGACCACCTCCGACACAGCTGCAGAACATGGATGACTACAGGCAGCGACTGCATACACAGGATACAGGGACCCCAATGTTGAAGAAAGCTCAATCAAAAGTTACTTCACGTCATTTTTAACACAAATATAGTGGTGAGATTTGGATCTGTTTCATTGAGCCTGTCCTCACTCACTACAGGGCTACAATAATACAATTTTTATTTTTATTTTTAAAAGGATATACAAGATATATATGAGTTCAAATGAGACATTCTACATTTTCATATCGTTCTTACTAACTAATAACTAATTCACAAAAGCTAGTAGTTCAAGATGTATGTGCCCTCTAGTGCTGAAAATGATGCAGTGCAACAAAGTGACAAAACAAAAGCTGCCAGTGAGCCACTATTTTGACAACTTTGCTTTTTCTTTTATTACTAATAACTAGGCATGACTTTTACACTAAAATTCAAAGTCAACATTAGAAATGAGTACAAAAACATTAGTACGGATACAATTTTATCCAAAAAATGACACAATTAACCTACAGCTTTCAGATCAAAGATGAAATTATTGAGCTATAACCAAAGTCCTGTGATGCTCAGACAGCAACGTCCTAAACAGAAGACTGGCAGAACATATTTATCATAATTTTATAAAGACAACAATCAATTGCCCACCAAAGAGGTGACTAAATGAAATTGCTTAATAGGATCTCTGTGTCCACAGGGGCAGGTCCAAGGGCCGATTCCTTTGAGTTGTTTGGTACTCCATTAATAGAGTTTCCGCTGTTTGGAATGCAGCCCTCCAGAGAGCCCTCTGCATCCACCTCTGAGCAAAGTGAGAGACTTTTATGTCTCCCCTGTCCGCATTTGTACAGTCCATTAAAGAAAGACACTAATCCTCATCTTCCTCTTCATCAATTAAGACCATCTTCCGTCTACGCTTCACAGGAGCAGAGATATCCTCCCCGTCTGAACCGGCATCAGCGTTGGCATCCATATCCACTGCAGTGGTGGAGTCATCCTCTGTAAAGACGGCCATGTGTGAGCCGAAACGCAGCAGTTCAGTTGTGCTTTAACATCACTGCTGCCAGCTGGTGTTAAGCTTAGAATAAAATAAGGAGTGAAAACCTGAACCTACTTTTAACCCTTTAGTTTTCTAGCTTGCTGCCCAATTAGTTATTATTAAACTGACACGTTAAAACACTAGTTTGGGTTCTAACAGCAACATACCATTCTCCTCATCGTCGTCCAGCACTCTGCTTCTGCTTCTTTTAGTTGAGGCCTTCTCCTGGGACCTGATGTGGACGGGAATAGATTAAGAGTTACGAGTATTTTGTATTAAAAATAGAAATTTCTCAACTGTGGATTGGCTTAACGGATTAACAAGAACATAGGGCGATACCTCACCTCTCAATTGTACTGTCTGTATCCTCAGTAGGAGTGAAACCTGACACAGGAGCTAAAACAGCAACACAAAGTGTTGTGATATGAACAAAATCATCTTAATCCTTAAATTCAATTAGCAGTAGATTTAAAATAGATTCCCGGTTGTAGCCAGCCTCGCAGTGGCTTCCAATCTCGTTTCTATAGCACTTGAACTATTTTCTAAACCGGCAAAGAAAAGATATATCATGTGTGATTTTCACTTTCCGTTTTAACCTGTGTTGCTCATTTTCATGTTCCTTATGTCCAGCATTTTGAGATGCAAAACAAGGGTGAAAGGTTGTTTACTATGAAAATCAGATTGCTGCTTTTCCAGTCCCAAGCCAGAACACTCGACTGTGATGTAAGAACATTGCCATTACAGTGGATTTGTGTTACATACTCAGGAAATTGAAGCATAAGAATTGAATTTTCACATTTAAAAGTTTAATTACCTCATCCCTGGTTACTAGATTAGCCAAAGCCGGCTATAAAAAAAGGCACGTTTTATGCGCACAGAGTAACTTAACGCTTACCTACGTGACAATGCTGTAATTAACTGCGGTTATTTAAGACACGCATACATACCTGTCTGCTCTGAGGTATGCTGTTTCCTCTTGCGTGTGAGCAGCAAAGCTCTCAGAGCCTGAGCTCTCTGTTCACCTGAGACGTCCTCCTCCTTCTCCTCCTCCTGGGATTCTCCGGTCAGACTCGGGGAGTGATCTTGCTCCTCGCCTTTTTTGGGTTCTTTCTCTTTTGAACTAAGAGCTGCAGCTCCACTCCGGAGCTGGGAAGCACTGATCTTTTCTGGGATTCTCCAAAAGGTCTCCTGGTTACAGAACAGTGCAAAAAAAACCAAATGAATGTATATGTATCAGCTGCTTTACCATCAGGTGTTTAATCTATTATTTAGAAATGATTTTGCTCAAACTTTCAAATTTAGAAACTCCAATATGGTCTCAAGTGAAATCACAAAGAGCAAATCTAAGGGCTATAAACAGAATGAGCTGAAATGAATTTGCTAGTGAAATATCACTTCCCCAAAACCCCACACACCTGTTCATTTGCCGGTGCTCTCATTCCCAGTTTGCGCAACAGCTTCCGGAAGCTCTTGTTGTCCATGGCTTCTTCGTTTTCCTCTGTCAGAGGAACAATAGGCACCGCCTGGGAGAAACCTGGTGAAGGGGCCACAACTATTTCATTAACGGACCAAACAGAACTAATTACAACGTACATTTTACACACTTTCCTGGCAGCTAAAACCAAAAAACTAAATGTTTGGATACTTTTGGTTTTTGTTTGATAGTTGCACTCACCATCTTCTTCGCGGTCCTCTGCTGTTTTATTTAGACACTTCTGGAGCCACAACATGGGTCCAGACATGCCTGTTTTAAAAAACAACAACAGCATGAAACTATTCCTAAGAGCACATGATGGAAGAATGTTTATGTTTGTAGTCAAAGATATACTTTTTCAAACAAGGACTTTGTACACATACCACCAGTGTCTTTGGTCATAAAAGCACTTATGTTTATTTCTCTGTTCTCGTCTAACAAAGACTTTGATATTACATTTAATCCACCATCTGCCAATCTCCACCCAGCTACAGAAAGCACACAGGGCAGTTTGGCTTTTGTCTCACCTTCCTGTTGTAGACAATACACCATGGTGCCTACATCAGCTCTCCTCTCTACTGGGGAGTGCAGGTTTTGGCTCCTCCTTCCTCCATTTTGTGATTTTTCCCTTTCTTCCTCTTCATCTTGTTCTTTGTCATCATCTTCCTGACTCTCTTCAGACTCATCCTCTCCCTCATCTTCATCGTCTCTGTCCACAGGATCATCTGGGAAACCTTGTGTTAGTCCTTCTAGGAACTCTTCTTCAGTCTGTGCACGAAAAAAAGAGTGACCTTTATTGTAGAGACACCATTTCTTGAATGTAACGTATTACTGATACTAATGTGTTTTTAAAAAAAAAAGATTTATTATATAATTATTTTAGTATTAGATGCATAATTGTCCTAATTTTCCTATTCCTAATGTGATTCATAGTCTTACTCGAAAAGATCGAAAGTACATCCAAATTAACTTTACCAATCCTTTTCCAGAGCTCTTTCCGTGAGCACTGCGACTCCTCTTCTTATAAAGTTCTCGTCTCTCCGACACCAATCCCATACTGAGCAGCTTGTCCACCACACGTGCACGGGACCGCTTGGCCGTGAGCTTTTTCAGGATATTACCCAGCACATCTGTAAAATAAAGTCTCATCAATAAAGAGAGTCACCACACAAACCATGAAGTGTTCCTGAGACTACTGTTGTGGAACAACAGACTTAAAGGCTACTTTATTATCCTCTCATGCGCTACACAGTGACAATATGGAGCCCAGTACCGTCTGAGTCTTTGTACTCCTCGTAGAGCATCTCCAGTTCCTGCTCCTGCTCCTCAGTCCAAAGAACGATTCGGGTACCTTTCCTGTTGTGAAAGAAAAACAAAAACAAAAAACAATTTTCTTAAAATATAGAGCCATTGCGCAATATATTCCTCACTACATTAACATTGATATGTTATTCATTCTGTCTGGAGTACGTACTTCTGTTTCTTCAGCTCCTTAGCATTGTCCACCAGACCCATATGCACCAGCTGCGTCACTACCTGGCGGCGATTGCGGGTGTTGTTGCTGAGTAATGGCAGCAGAGTCTCCACTATATCTGGCACTAAACACAAGAATCAACAGTCAGATGGAATAATCTAGCGCTGAGTGCATAGTGTGCAACTGTGCAAAATCTTGTTACTTATAACACGACCAAAAAAATTAATAAAGCAGACCTTCAGAATGACGGTGCTCTTCGTATAGCTGGCGCAACTCCTCTTCCTCCTCTTCAGTCCATGTTGGTTTCTTTCCCTCTCTGACGTATTTAGGACAATGAGATGCAATATTTGACATAGCAAAACCCAACACATAACAAATGCAATTTGTTTTATAAATGAAGATGAGAATTTTACAGAAGGGCATCTTTTACCTGTAATCGTCATCATAACATCACCCACACACACAAACACTCGAGTAATAAAGCACCAACCCGTCTTTGCTGTAGCCTTCAGTCATCTCTCGAGCAGCCCCCACATTTTTCCAGAACAGTAATTCAACATATGCCTTGTTGTTTTGTGCTGCCACTGACAAGAAACGCTTCAGCACAAACTTAGCAAAGGTCACCAGTTCCTGTGAAGGAGAGAATAAAGGCAAGCTCTTATTTCACCGATAACGTGGTTGACAACACCGGGGAAGGTTTTTCCTCGTGTCGTTACTGCACCTTGTAAGCAGCTGCAGCAGGGTCACTCAGGATCTTGTTGAAAAGGTTGAAGACTGACAGCTGGAAAAGCAGGGCGTCCGTTTTGAGGTCGACGGCCAAGCGGTGCAGCATTCGAGCGATGCAGTGGTTTGTGTGAGGTGTGTTTTTGGAGTATGATTTTAACAAGAGGAGGTATGGGCGCACAATACTGGGGCTGGCAAACCTGCGAGGGGTTAAAAGAAGAGTAATGTGCCCCATTAGGAAGGTGACACAAGTTATATTCTGCATGTAGGTTACTGTCCGGAATGTTATCTTTTTCTCTCACCTCTTGATAAAGTCTAGAAGGTTGAACTCTCTTTCAGAAACCTGGACCGACTCCAACTCTTCCTCTTCGAATTCTGCTGCATAATCATCCTCCTCTACCACAGGCTCGGGAGGAGATGACCCTGAAATTACAAGGCAAGGATTTAATGAAGAAGATGTGATGCAAAGGGACACATTAATACAAATGTTAAAAACTTACTCGGCAGGTTGGCATGCAGGATCTGCTTAAGGAGTTCCAGTTCCTCTTCAGGTTCCATGTCAACTGAACCAAACACATCTCCCTCTGGCCACACCTCCCTGAGTACGACAGGAAGATGGTAAATACGTACACTTACTAAACGTGCGTGATTAGTCTGAGGGATTGAGAGGCGTGTTGAGTCTTGCTGACCGGGCAGCACGCAGCAGCGCCAGCGCTTCTGGTCCCAGTCGGATCAGCAGCGCATCCTGCACTCGCACCATGGCCTCAGTCCGCTGCTCCTCCAGTGGAGTTTCAGATGTGGCGTCAAATGGTACAATGCTTTCAGTTAAAGACTCTGACAACTGCACAGAGAAAACAGAGAGGTGGCATTTAGTGTTGGTAAATGTGGAGAGCATCCTCGCTGTGCAACTTTATCTCTTCGGAGCCAAACGCTCTTGTGCAGAACCTTCCCTCTGACAATAAGTGTTCTCTGTTCCCCCCCTGAGGTCTCACACTGACCTGAAACCCTGTCGCCTTCAGCTCTTCCTCCACAACCTTCCAGGTCTCTGCCAGGGCCTCTGGGCTAGTTTCTGCAGCCGAGGGTTTTTTTTCACCTCGAGACTTTTTTCGCTTCACCTTCTTCTTCTGCAGAGTTAACAGAGCTACATATGAATATTTTAAGCAGGTACACTAATGGCAGGAATTGACACACACTGCAAATTTTGGACAAAAAACGTACCTGAACCATCAAGTTTTTACGACCTTTGCAGAAGCGTTCCAACATGCGCAAGAAGAGATGAGTTGACTCCACCAAGTCTGTGAGGTAAGAGTGCGGCTGTGTGGTTTCATCATACTTCCTCAGCAAGGTCAGGAAAATCTCCCTGTATTCCATCATGTAAAATATGTTACCTAGAAAGTGAAATGAAATAGATGAGTCAACTAGCACTACAATTACATTGTCTGAAATTACATTTCAGACTTAGAATTTGATTTTAAAACGGAATATTGTCTTACTAGTACATTCATATACTTAAAATTATGCAGTGATGATACCATGTGTAAACTTGGTCTCAAACTTGAACTTAATTAATCTGTAAAAAGGCTATAATTCAGATACTATAACTGAAATGAGTACTCTATCTGAACAAGAGCGGTTAGCATCTTACTTTTAATAACATTGGAACTCTGACGGATGCTTTCATCCTCTGAGCGGTCCATCTCGTTGACAGTTAGCAGCAGTTCCTGATATGCTTTGAGTGCCAGGTGCATCCTAGAAAGAACACTTTATATCAGTCTGACGCACAGATTTTGACTCTTCTCTATGAACACGCCTCCTAATGATCTTCTTACCTGCGTGACCAGGACGTGGCCTCTTTGCGCTCCATGAGCATCATCTCGTAGTAGTTGGTGATGTTGCGCTCAATAAAATGGAAGGCACGGATGGACATGGTCTCAGAAACCAAGTCGGCACGGAAACCGTTGCCACGGTTGAAGGCCATGAAAAAGCTGAGCGCCCAGAGGTAGTACGTCTCGTCATGTTGCTGACTTTGCTCTCGAATTAGGCTCTCCTGCCGAGGAGACAAAGAAACACAAACTGAGAAACTTTTACAAAATTGATCCACAAATGTAAACTGCAACTAAAGAGCAATTTACTTGAGTCACCATTTTCTCATAAGTGTAACAGACACCCTCTTTAAAAGGATTTTAATGTAATTATATAAAGGTATTTTAACTCTTTCAGTGCTTCCAACTGAAATGTGTCTTATAAATTTGCCTAACTTTACGGTCTCTTGCTTCTTATTGTGTTATAAACTAATAGACTTAATAATGATGCATTTGAAGTATTTGATCATGTGGTGGCGTCCTATTTACTGTTTGTGTACTACTCAACAGGAGTGAAAAGGGGTCATTGTTGTATTGCATATGTGAGTCTATGCTACAAAAGAATTTGCCATTAATGTAACAGCGGCTGACCTTGACAAGGTACATGAGGCGATTGTAGCAGTTCTCCAGGAAGTCCACACAGAACTCTCGCAGGAAGAGTCGAACATTTAAGGCTGAACGGCGTTTGTCCTTACATTCGTGAGCCTGGCGATTCCTCTTGGGAACACGTCTCACTGCTTTGCCAGTGTCATGAGTATAATTTTTGAACTAAAAAGAAAAACAGAGACTCATATTAGATTTTTTTTTGGAACGCATCACTACGCCTAACACACGATTGACTTCACTACTCACATTATGTACGTTTCTATGATAAATCACATCTTTGTCCCCAATTGACTTGAGGCCTTGAACAACATAAGACCCTCCAAAGCGAGAGTGTCTGAAAGAAAGACATCAACACACACACACACACACACACACACACACAGAACAGAACGCACATTTATTTTTGGGGGTGTAAGCAGTGTTTCCCATCACTTTATATCTAATGTGGACACAAACAAAAGCTTTCCGTAAATAGCATGTAGGGGTTCTATGACGTTTTTCATAGACACACACAACAAGATGGAAAATTAAACACATTTTGCCTTTGGAATGAAAATTGTAGATTTGCGGTTCACCTGTAATGCACATCCTTATATAATTATACAACTCGTGTAATTCTGATTGAGGTTTATAGAGGTTAAAGTTACAACACTGGTATGAAGGCAATAAGGGCTTTCCTTCCTGTTCTTGCTTGTGTTTCAGAGGCCCAGTATGAAAATGTAATTGTATCTGAAGCTGTTGTATAAGTGGTGACTGTATATCAGCTTGATTTTACCTGGTTCCTCTTTGTAATGTGCGAGAACGTTTCTCTGCGTGCTCCTTCTGCCTCAGTGCCTCCAGCTCCTGAGAGTCTTTCTGCTTCTCTTCTGCTGAACGAGCGTGACCGGCACTCACCAAAGCTTCCGGCGTCTGTGAGGAAAGAAGGAGAAGAGCTCAAACACAGAACAACCGGAAATCTGTATGTGTGCCTCCAAGGGGTTCTTCAGTCTGACCTGGTCTCTGAACATGAGGGAGATTGTTTCCAACACATGCATACTCCACTGCTGCTCACTCTGGGCCGACGCCAGGAACTTGACCAGGTCATCAAAACCACTCATATGAATGGCCCACAGCAGCCGATCATGGACACTGGCATCATCATCCACTTTCTATGTCAGAGGGAGAGATTGTGGAAGAAGTACAGTTCAGCTGAAGGGTAAAGAAAAGGTTTTCCTTATTGCCGAGTCAAATACAGGACAGCTATAACTCTGCCACTTATATGATCACACTGGCATTCATGTTAAGGTCAGACCTTCTCTTCACAGGGGTCCGCAGGTACATGAAGCACATTCCTGACCAGCAGCAGAATCCTCTCTATCAGCAGGTTATCCTCCTCCTGTCTCTGCTCCCAGTCCTGAAAGAGAAGACGGTAAGCAGGGATAGACAGGGAGATAGGAAGAATCACACAGATGTAGGAAACAGATGAGGGGAAAGTAATGTTTTGTTTTACCAGTGAAACTCACCAGTTGCAGAAGGTTGTATAGTGTCTCACTTAAAATACCAAACACCCTCTCACTGGCAAATGCCTAAAAATAAAGGCAGAGGAAACAAAAAGTACTCAATATTATACAATACAGCTATTTTTAAAAGCAAATCGCAGTTGTTATTATAGTAATGGCAGAACTATATAATAATACATATTAGAAAATGTTATATTGACAATTGGTATTGCAATTGTACCGAGATCCTGATACCTCTTTATAGGCTTGCAAATGAGATGTCACTTGCAAAAAGTGATGTCTAAACACTGGGTCATCGGGGACTTTACCAAAGCAAAGCATGGCAGGCTGAGTAAGGTTGACCATGAGCCTGAGGAAAACCAGAGAGGAGTCACATGAGCAACACATTTTCTTTTTCACCAACTTCTACAGCTTCTGTAGAAAATTAAAAAATAGAAACATTGCAATTGTTTTATAAATGTAATCAAAATATAATAAAACAATTCTATAGCAAATATATATGTATGGCATTGGTGTATCAGTAATCCACTTCATAAGAACATCTTGCGATATGTTAAATAATGGATGGAAGAGAGAAGTTTCATGTTAGGGTTTTTACCTGATGCAGGCATCAAATAAGGGCTTGTCTTCTCCATGCTGAATGATAATAGGTAGAAGGTCATTCTGTACAATCTGGCCTGAACCCAGCTGCTGGCGTACATCACGGGCGTCATCTTCATGGCGTAAATACCTGATCAAGTCTTTTACACTCTCTGCAACACAGAGACAGAACTGTTCGAGGAGGACGGGAGCAATTAACGCTTTTCTAATCTTTATTCATGACATCGATATATTCCTCTTCCCTCTGGTGATGCAGGAAAAATATTTATTTATTATAACAAAATATTTGTAACAATAAAAAGCCACTCACCTAAGCAATCAACTTCCTTGTGATAGGTGTCTCCCTCCAGATAGCCAAGAGCACTGCACGTTGCCAAAAGCTCGCAATTCATTCTGACAAAGTCCCCACACAGTCAGACAGCCTAAAGGTGAAGACTGATCAGTCAGTCATACAGTGGGATCGAGACCAAGAGAGCATCTCAAAAAGTTGTGTTTACTATGAACGTCAGATTTTGTGTGAACTTTGTGAATTTTGTCGTGAACCTGCACGACATGTCAACCTAGAAGCAGTTAAAAAACATGTTGCCCTGGCTCATCTGTCACCTGCAGAGGGCAACTCAAACGTTTATATGTGCATTCACGACACCTGTCTAGGTTAGGTTTCGTAAGTTACTTGAGTTTGAATACGTTAAGTGGGTTCTAGGTAAAGCTAGTTATACGGACATGTTTTTAACAGTTCACTGTAACGTTACACGTACTGTAAACCACATTAACCAGGGGACTCTAACGTCACCTGTGTATCTAACGCAAAGCAACATAATCACATTAAAATGTATTAAAAGAATACGTTTCAAGAGTTTATATTAGCTACAGTATCTAGCTAATCAAAATAGGAGGCTCTTCACAACATATTGCTAATGTTATGTATCCCTGGCAGTTAGCTTCAATTTATAACAGCATGACCGCGCAATGACTCGAGTCTTTGTTCAGAGAGAGAAAAACAACACGGACTAACTCACCAAGTTGTTCAAATGCTGTTACTCTACATCTGTCATCTTTAGCAACAGGTTGGATAAAAAGTTAAGATCTGCACTAGTACTGCGTTAGTTTCAGCCTACTGTCTCACAAGTCTCGCGCCAAGACAGCGAGCAACAGCGGATGTAGAATGACGTAAGACTGATACTTTTTGCCCTGAGTTCCGCATTCAGGCAGCTCCTTTCCAGGTTTACTTATCCAACTAACTCCAAACTAGATAAAAATCAAAGAAATGGCAGTGTCAACTTGACAGATGGCAAAGATGATAAGGATAAGGTTCGAGGCAAGTCCGGATGTGCCAGCCTTTTAGAATTTAGTGCCTGCAATTTGAGCTAAAGTGTCGCCTGAGAGGCTGTACTTCGGGCACCTAAGACGGTGGCGATGTGACCAGACTGTCCTCCTGCTGCCAACACTGAAGTGATGGGACATGCGTATGACGGCATATCGCTGCCAAAAAGCGCGTGCGCAAATTAGATGCTCGCGCGCGTAATTTAAACAGCCGCGCGCGTATATTATTTCTGCGAGCGCTTAAACAGCACTCGCGAGCAGA
>JAVQJL010100262.1:0-21881 GCA_036024295.1 Nannoperca obscura | reverse complement strand
AACAAAGGAGTGGCTTCGGAACAACTCTGTGACCATTCTTGACTGGCCCAGCCAGAGCCCTGACCTAAACCCAATTGAGCGTCTCTGGAGAGACCTGAAAATGGCCGTCCACCAACGTTCACCATCCAACCTGACGGAACTGGAGAGGATCTGCAAGGAAGAATGGCAGAGGATCCCCAGATCCAGGTGTGAACAACGTGTTGCATCATTCCCAAGAAGACTCATGGCTGGACGAGCTCAAAAGGGTGCTTCTAGTCAACATTGAGCAAAGGGTCTGAATACTTATGACCATGTGAGATTTCAGTTTTTCTTTAATACATTTCTATATTTCAGTTTTTTTCTGTCAAGATGGGGTGCTGAGTGACATTAATGAGGAATAAAATGAACTTTTTTGATTTTAGCAAATGGCTGCAATAAAACAAAGTGAAAAAATTCAAAGGGGTCTGAACACTTTCTGTACCCACTGTATATACAGACCAATGCCCAAAATGAGTTTGTGAATGCTGTCCAGCTAAATGTGCATTTACCCTCAAACAAGACTTAAGATCACAATGCTCACAATGACTACTCTGATGTTTAGCAGGTATTGCTAATTGGCAATAAACAAAGTACAACTAAAGCTGATGGAAATGTCATTAGTTTTTCAGGTATATGTTCATAAATCAAGGTGTTAGACAAATTACAAATTTGACCTTATGATGGCACTAGATGAAAAGTCTGGGGATCACCGACATTGGGCCGACATTGCCATCCCTTGACATGCACGGCTCAAAATCATTAATCTCTTCTGTTTACAGGTTCTGTGACCTCGTCTTCCAGGGTCCTTTGTCGGTCCAGGAGGACTGGATTAAACATTTACAGAGACACATTATGAACACTAGTGTCCCTCACACTGGGCTAGGCATGGTAGAGGTCACTTCGCTGCCCACGTCCCTCAAGACTGACCAAGACAGCTCTTTGACAGCCACACAAGCTGCCTCATGAAGCCAATGGGGACCTTTTTTTAGATTTCACTAAACTGTATGTGTATGTACATTGGATGCTCTTTCACTTTTCTTTTTCCGTCACTGAAATACTGGCCAAATGTACAATACTACTTAATGGAGATATTGTACATGTTTGGACATTTGGACAGATGATAAAGTGAATTATTATTTTGGATATTGTTACCTTTTTCCGTTTTTACATGGTCCATTTTTTGGAACACAATTCCAAAAGGTCAGACTGTTTTTCTTGTTTTATGCAGTAATGTAGTGTGGAATCCATTTCTAATGAAGACAACTTTTACCTCAGATTTTATCATGGTTTGAGTCAATTTTTGTCAAAATATGGGAGCACCTCTCCTCTGTATCAATATTCACAATTACAAGAAACATAGAATGATGTTTCCTTTGTATTGCAACATGTTCAATTTGAAGCCCACCGTCTGTTTTCAGGCCACAGATAATGAGATAAATATTGGGACTGAAAGTGATGGCCCCTCAAAGCTCACAAACAGTTCCAAGAATCACAAATGGAAAAGTGAGCTACTATACAAGAACAATAAGAAAACTGTTTGCAAACTTGTTATGCATAGAAAGTGTTTTATAGTATTTCAGTAACTGCATTGTTTCTAATACAAAATTTAAATTGAAGGTGGTTAAGAAAAAGAAAAGGCCCAACAGGCACAGCCAGTGCTGATAATGACATGTCACCTATATTTAATGTTTAAATATACTGTTTTTAAATAATTTAATTTTAAATGTACTATATCACACAGATACAATGCTTCAAACATTTGTGTTGTTCTAAATAAAAAAAAACTAAAACAAGTTGACTTTTTCAATCATTTTTGTACACCATCATAAAAACATTGAATCTGTAAATTTGAAAAAATGTAATTAACATTACAAACTTGTCTTCTTAAAGTGACCTAGAAGAACTGTAGCCAACATTAATATGGACAAAATGTGAAATGGCAAACCACATATGAACAAAAGATACATGAAAATCCATACTGTTTGAACAAAGCTAGACTTGACATGCCTCCCTTTATTCAGACACATCGGGAATGGCACACAAAGCGTGTAGCAATGGACTGTACTTGAGTGGTGCCACAGCACTTATGTGCAGGTGTGATTGAAGTGGAAGTCCATAGTTTTTCATCTGAAGCAAACAGCATCTCAGTGTAAACAATATTTTGGAGACTTTCAGTGATTTCCGTCATTCAAACGGGCTTCCACCCTGAAAGAAGAAAATCTGTTAAGTAGTCTGATAGCTGCATCTAGAGAGCTCAGTGTATCACAATAATAATGACTAGTAGCTTTGTAGGGTACTATTTTCTTCTGATTCTGAATAGATTTGGTGTACTGATGCTGAAAACAAATGCATTATTTAAGATAATCTAGAAGATGTTTTTAATAATTTTGTTGATTTGGAAAGTTTTGGTTTGCTGTGCCATGTATTCAATGCAGTAACCACATAAATAGAAGAAAGAAATGCAATGTCACCACCTTAAAAAGTGCAGTGTTCCTTTTACCCGTTATGTTTTACTATTTCACTTTATACAATAGTTTGCTCATCTTGAGACACGAGGACTGTAGGATCTACATAATAGCTTTTATCTCTTCATAGCATTATTAATAGGATTTGATTATTGCATACTTTTCTACCACACCTGTGTACTTACATTGTAATGTGTTTTACTTCAGTATTCTGCCTTTAATGCTGTGTATGACTGCCCACTGGCTCCGACCCCCACTTCCACCATTTGGAATAGAGAGCCATTTGAGAAACAGTTTACTTAGTTTATTTTAGTAATTTGTACTAAATTTCAAATGACTGATTTTGTTCCTTCAAATTAATAATTTGTGCTAACACAGCACGAAATTGAGATATGAAATGTGTCAAATTCATGTTGTAATTAACAGCTAAAACCAACAGTAAAGCAACAGTATGTGTTGGTCCAAAACCAAAATAAAACTGAACTGTATCCAAGCAGTTTCTGGTCCAAGTGCCATGTATACAAATGTAATGAAAGTCCCAATGCAATTAGGTCATTGGTGAAATTTATGTTTTCGTATAAAAAACAAATTTTTCCATGACGGCATCAGTTGTGTCTGAATACTTTTAAAATCACTCTTGCAAAATACCTTCAGGAAGTGTTCAAACTGAGGTTTCAACTCCTTCATCATGGTTTCTGCTTTGTCGAGGCAAGCACGTCTCTGCTGCACTTCAAAATCCTTCAGGAAATCAATCAATCAAACACCATCATCATCACTTGAGCGCATTCCCAACTACTACTACTACTACTGAAAACAAAGATTTGAAAAAGAAAATCCAAGAATCAATGTTATGCTTCTTTACAGCAGTGTTACCTTTGTATTGGAGAGGTGTTCCTGAGAGGTGATGTGAGTCTGCACTGAGGATGCAGATGTGGATACGAAGACTTTGCAAGCAGCACAGTGGAAAATTTCAATCTTTGTCATGTGGTCATTTTCCTGCAGAGCTGACAAATCAAAGATCAGACTCTATTTAGCCGGTGCTTGTCTTGAATTGGAGATACCGAAATAAAACAATTCAACGTTATTCACCTTGTAGTGCTCTATCCCCTATTGCTCGGCTACATTGACGGCTTTTATACAGCATGACTTCCTGTAGTAACAAAAACATCTATCACCATCCAGACACACCGATGCACCAACGTTTGTATTACATATTTAGATTAAAAACTAGAAACTGCTGGGAAGAATCGAAGAGTAGAACACTACTGCACAGACTAGAGATTCAACCCAGGAACCGTCAATAGGATGTACAGTATTTAACCATGTATTATCTTGCCTGTAGGAAAGCTATGGCCACATCATCATAATTATTCTGCTGCTGAATGTGATCCAGGGTGTCCCAGTGACTCTTGCCATCCAAGTGATCCTCCAGCTCTTGACCATTGGCTAACTCAACGTCACAAAGGTCACAAGTGATGGGGCTCCTAAAAAGAAATAGTAAGATATTCCGTGTTGCAGAATATTAACTGTTAAACAGCTAATAAACAGAAAATTAAACTCATACACTCCTCATACAAGTGATGGGCATCAGCATCCTTGGTTCTTACTTGTCCATTATTATATTTTTGCTATTTGTTGTCATCTGTCTGGATGGTGTGATTTGGTCCAGTCCTGTAGACCATTATAGACAGAATAATTATTAGGTTCTCCGAGGAAATGCATGAATGCGTGTATTAACAGACATGGCAAATACCAACTTACCTGTTTCCACGTATCCCAACTGATGTTGATAGTCCCGCTGTAAACTGGGTGGGGATAATCTAACAGCAGTGGTCATCTACAGAGGAGAGAATGTGCTCCAATTGGTACCAAGTATCACAGTGTCAATGCCCTGTATCCTGTTTACGTCTTCAACTTAAGATTGAATATAACCACAGAACACAAACTGCATAAATATTCACATTCAGAAAACGAAAAGGAACGCCGTTATGCTTTCAGTCTTATTGGCGATACCTCTCTCCTGTATTCTGGGATTGTTATCCTCTCCTCCCCGTTTGTCCTCAGTCCTCCATAAGATGCAGGAAACCGCTCGGTGGAAGAGCCGTGAATAAGCCTGTCAGAGCTGCAGACCTTGTGGTCCAGAGGTCTGCTTATGGAGCCATAACCCGCTGGGTCAAGTGACTCAGGTCGTTCGGTGGGTCTAGTTTCTGGGCTAAAGTTGCGCCTGTCGAAGGGTCGACTCACTGTCTTAGAGTAGGGTATGTCCCAGCGGCCACGGGAGCCTCTACTTGGAGACAAATGCTGATTGGGTGGGGAGTGGTTGTGGTCTTGGCCCTTTGGCATCTCGAGCTCAGAGTCTGACGAGCCAGGCTCGTACGGATTGTAAAGCTCAACCCTGAGGGAGAGGAAGAGGGATTAGTGTGTGTGTGTGTGTGTGTGTGTGTGTGACATGCAATTTACAATTATATAGATCACCTCCAAAAGGTGTGATACCATTAAACACCGAATATTCACACACACACACTATAAATGTGATGATCTAATGATCTATTGGGAAAAAGAAAAACAATCTTTCTTGAATGAGATAAAAATAATTAGAGGCTGTGCACTTTTAGTGAAATGTGTCTATTTCTTTAAACACTCCGTGAGGAACTGCATCTTTCCTTCCACTTGCACTTTTACCTTTTGAGGTCCATCTGGAATAATGCATAATGAGGTCACCTTCAGACAGCCCATATTTCAAATTTTTAAGTGGCCAAAAGACAAAGTTAAAGGCTCAAAAGTGGAACATGCTGGATCGTGACTACAGGAAACGTCTCTAGCTGACACTTTGTCAGTATAGGCTACTGGAAACATCACTGACTGGCTTACCCTTCTGGACTGCTGGGGCTTTTTCCCGGAGACTTGCCAGCTTGTTCTCCTAATGGTTGGAATGAAGACCTCAATTTACCAGCAGAACATAGTGCTGTATAATACAAAAATGTAAATACCAATAATAATGACATGGAAGAGGGACCCAGATACAGCTTTTCCTATAGGTTCTGTGGTTAAGTTGCCAACCATGTACTGCAACATCCCTGGTTCAAGTCCCGGTACCTTTGTTTCATGTCACTGCACATCTCTCACTCCCCTTATTTCTTGTCATGTCTTACTGCTCTATTTAAACACGACTGTGTTGCCAAATACGACAACAATAACAGTATAAGATGTGCTGATGACACAAGCTTTTCACATCATGCAGAAATTAAGCATATCAGGGAATGCCTAGAACAATAAACAAAATACAGCAGCATGATTTGCTAAATGGTAAGTTGTGGTGTAAAGTATATGGAATTTTATGTAAATTAGCTCAAGCATGCAAAACCACTAGAAATGATGTGCCTGTTTCTAAGCTGTGTTTCAATGTCCACAGAAGATACCTGCACGCTTCCGGGCTGGTAGTGTTTTAACAGCCATGTCGGGTGTCCTGCTGTTTGAGTCGTCTGCTGCTGGCTTCATTGAGATTTGTTTCATGGCTTCTCTGAAGTCTTGGGGCACTCTGCTGGTCATAACAAAACTAAATGAGCGCAGTACTACTCAGCAAGTGAATACAACGATAATAGCTACTGAAAATGAATGCAGCAGGGCAAAGGCAAAATGGTGTTTAATCAATGCTAACACATCAAATCAGGCAAGCAAACTTAGCTAGCATGGAGATTTTTGCTATTAGCTTTAGCTACATAGCTAAGTAACACGGGGTTCAGTTCATTGGTAGTAGTGTTTGAGGTAGTGGTTAGTCTAATGACTCTCAATATCCAGTCAACAAAAACACAGTGTGAGAAACTAATCCAACAGGCTCGACGTTGCTGAAACTTTCTCAAAATAATTAACGTCCAACAACACAACATTAGCTAGGTGTTAAGACAGCACAAAGCACTGAACTAAGGTTACCTTCCATGCTGCTGCTGCTGCTGCTGTTGTTGTTGTTGTTGGTGTTGTTGGTGGTGGTAGTGGTAGACTGGAGCTGCTCCTCTGGGTATTGTATTATGGTTGAAGGGAACATTATTCTGACGGTTCATTGTTTGGCTGCTTTATAGGAGCAGAGCAAGTTAGCATACGTGCGAGAAGAGAAGCTAGTTCACCTACAAGCGCAGGCTACCAGCTACTTGGACCTCCCAACAGATGGCAGTATACTGCAACACATGATGGGCCTGCTTCTGTACAACTGATCCTGCAATATGAAGTACTTAACAGCCCACCTGTTTATATTGTTATAACATATAGTTAGTAATTTAAGTGTTAGAGCAAAATGAATAGCTACATGCTACAGGATTGTCGTGCCAGGGGCCCAAAAATTAGCTGCTGGGGTCCTATTAAACCCCATTTCCCTGACTTTTTATTTGTGCATTTTGTACAATGAAACTAAAATAATGAAGTACTTGAAACAACGTTTTTGACACAGGGTGCATCTACAAGACGGAGCTTCAAGTTTAGGTAATAAAGCAGGACATTGGAAGGGTTAAGACCCCCTCCTGCACAAAACAGATCTGCTGTGTGTCTGTTGCTCAAAGTGAGCACCTTAATCAGGGCCCCCGTCTCTCAAAGGCCCCAGATTTCCTACTAATTGCAGATTTTTGGAAATTAAATTATTAGGGCCCTAAGGCAAGTCCTGCATTATTACCTTGTCTTCCTGTCAAAATGTGCATCCTGCATAACCTAAAATAAATGAGTGGTTGTCTGAGCTAACACAAACAGGGGTCAGTAGGAGCTTCCAGCTCATTTTTCACCCCCTAGTGGGATAATCTGACCAAGTATAACAGAAATTACATTAATCCAGGTTTTGCTGACACTGATTTAATTAAGAAACCACTACAAATAATATATACATTAAAATGTCATACATGCTGTTATACTATAGCACAGTGATTATAGTGATTCCACAATGAAGAAAAAAGGCACCCTTAATGCTGCAATCTCTGAAAAACTAAAATACAATATGTAAAATATGTATTGCTTAACAAAGACACAATTCATTTAACACAGGAAAAAAATGATTTTCAGAGGCAAGTGGCAGGTTGAGCAAACAAGAGCATTTGCTGAAGGGTAAGTTAGTCTAAACATGCTGTAGCAGGACAGAATGAACAGCAGTATATGTGCTAGTGCGTTTAAACAGGATAGGATATCTCAAGGACAGGTACATCATGATGTAAATTCTCAGAAACGTTCCCTTATTTAGAATATTAAGGCTATCAATTAGACTGTTGAACAGAAGTTTACATACATGCATAACACATATGACCTCTATGACGCGATCAAAATCTACAAGGAGAAAGTTAACCTATTGTTCAGTCCTCAACTCATTCGCTCATGTGAACAAGCCCAAGTTACTAGTTTGAAGAGGATCTTCGGGTTCCTTGTGAAAGCCAACCGATATACTGGAGAACTGAAAGGTCTGATAAGAATTATAATTATGTTAGAAATATCTTCTGTAGGATCACATGGATGGATGAACACAAAATCTTTTTCATGTTAACATCAGACATCTGGTGAAAAAGATTATGGATTATGTGGGTTAAGCCCCACAAACCAGAAGAAGTGTCAAGACAAAAGAGTGAAGCTTCTTTACTATCAGTGAACTGGAAATACATTTTGTGGACTGTACTTTGTAGAATTATCAGGTTGGAGTCACCCTATTCCCTGTGAATGACTGAGGTCAGTGTAACCCTGTCCACTATCTGTCTTTTGATAAACAAAGCTTTGGTTCAGGGGTGTTGGTATGGAGCCCCTAAGATGACATGAGCAAAAACTTTTATTTTGCAGACAGGAAACAAAAGAAAAAGAAGGGGGGGAGATACGGAGTCAAACTTAGGTTGAGTATACCTTTTTCACAACAGACATTTTCACTTATCAAACACAGGCGTAACCAATAAGATAATGAATTGCTGCATTAGTATAATTGCTGAGACAGAATCATCGTTAATGTTATTAGTTCCACTTGCATATTTCTTGCTATGATGAGTCCAAATGTCTGCAGTAAATAAGGCCTGCGGGTCTGATTCACTTGGGAACCATAAAGAAACAAGTGTTCTGATGCTGGCAAGGCTATGAAGATTCAGGTTAGAAAGAAAAGCAAAATTACACGTAAAGTGCAATATGGAAAGATTTTTAAGAGAAGTAAGAAAACCTGGGATGCTCATCAAATACATCAGTCATACCCAAAATATGAAGAAGCCTTTCTTGCTCTCATGTCCAATGCCATAGCAGGAGAGCCTAGTGTCTTCTGTGTGTCAAACCTAGTGAGAAAATTGCATGAAAAGAAACATGCAGGTAATGTTCTTGATGATGTCCGCTTCAACTGAATTGCTCCTTTTGTTAGTTTGTAAAAATGCATTTTGGAGTTTGGATACCATTTAGGGGCTCCATAACTTTGAATGAAAATCTGTTGATGTTAGAATTACAAAGTGAAGCTGTGTGCCCAAATTCACGTAAATATACAATAGCAATTGGATGCTCCAATAGGTTTTAACAGCTCCAAAAAGATGCATTTGTCTGTCATTTGTGGTATTCTGTCTGCAGTAGAGTGTTCAGTAGACTGTGCCTGAAGCAGATGAATAACGATTAGACATTCATCTAAAATATTGTTTTATTGTGCCATAAAGTTGTGAACTTTGAGCATAGGATCACCGAGGTGGTACAGAAGTTTTAAAGAGCACATATTGTATATATAGGCCTACACAGAAATACATTGAGAATAAAGGCAGACATGTTTGTCGTCGTTACATGATTCTGACATGTTCAGTCCTACCTGTGACCAGTATTATTACACATTTCAATGTTTAAAGCATGATTAAAAAAGATAAGTCAACAGATTTCCCTTTTATCAGCACACATTTTTAGGACGTTATCACAAAGGACATTCACCGATCTTTAAATCATTGCATCATCATGTGCAAATTAATTACTATAGGCCTTAGTATACAATCTCTACAATGGTATGGTAAAGGTTCATTTCTGGTGCTCAGTCTCCACCTGAGTTTTACAACTCTAAACGCTTAAGGAAAATAAAGGTTAAATAATTTCAACAAAAGTTAAAAACTACCAAGAAAGACGTGTTGCATTGTGTCCTCTTCCTTAACATATAGAAATTGCTCTGTGGATAGTGTGTGTATGAACAACTGACAAGAAAACACAAAATATTAATTTTTGGCCTTTTTTTTGTGAAAGCCCTCACTGTAAAAACAAAAACAAAAACAACAAAAAACAAATAGCAGCAGTTAAGGCAAAAAGATTGTTCCCCATGGTTACAATTATACCTGAGTACCTAAAGCAATAATGATACATCTACATACTGTGCCATTGGAGGAAACAGTTTTGGTCTAGAGAGTATTACATAGGAGACGGTAAATATTTTTGCTTTATTACTCAAAGCTATGAAAAAGCTAAACCCCAAAACATTGCTGAATTAGATACATACTCAGCAAAAGCAATTAAATGTACCATTTTCAATACATATGCAACTAAGACAAGCCATTCAAATTATCAAGCAAATGCATTAATTTTTATGGACACCACAATAATAAAAAGTCTACCCATACGTCCATTACGCAGGCTTGTCTTGAACCACCAGAGGTGCCAGCCTGTCTGTGTCGTGGTTTTTGTGCTATAAGCCACTCGTAAAGGACACGGTCTCTTGGCTGATACTCTCCTTAACCTCCACAGGCAACGTGTCAAAGAGATGGTCTTCCACAACCAGGCCATTCTTGCGCAGTAGGCGGCAGTTTCCCAGCTGGGTGGGCAGCCTGTCCAGACAGTTTCCTCTAAGCTCCAGCTGAGTGAGCTGGACCAGCTGACCCACAGCCTCCGGCAGCACGGTGAGTGCATTGTTTCCCAGACACAGCACCTTGAGCTTGTTGCATCTAAACAGAGGCTTGGGCAGCACCTCCAGCTTGTTGGAGTTGATGGCTAAGTGCTGGAGGTTGTAGAGGAGACCCACATCCGGAGGGAGCACTGTGACGGAGTTGTGGCCCAAGTCCAAGTGCCTCAGTTTAGGTAGAGTAAACAAGGCTGGAGGCAGGGCCTCGAGTTTGTTGTGGGAGAGGTGGAGAGACTCCAGAGACTTGATCTGGCCGATGGAGGATGGGATGGTGATAATTTTGTTGTGCCACAGTTTAAGGCACGTCAGCCTCCTGAGGTGCTGGAAGCTGATGATCTCCTCTATGGTTCGGATGTTGTTAGATTTCAGGTCAAGTTCCTGTAAGTTGGTCAAGCTGAAAATAGCGTGGGGAATCCTCTCCAGTTCACAGCTATGCAGCTCCAGATCAATTAGATTTGTCATTTTTTTCAGACTATTTAGTACCAGCAGTTTTGTACCATCATTGTGCACCACTAACTTAATCAGATGTGGTGATAGCTCTGTGATGTTGGTGGGCATTTTTGTAAGGTTGCTCTTCAAACATAATGTCTTTAAATGCCTCAAATCTCGCATGGACTCTAGGCCGATCATTTTGTTATTTTCTGAGCTCAAGTTGCCGATTAGGTTAAGCTCCCTCAAACTCCTCAGCAAATACACCCATGTTGGGATCTCAGCAACATCAGTGAACTTGACATGAAGGCAGCGAAGATGGTCACGGAGGAAAGCAAAACCTGTCTGCTCTACTTTGGCCGGACAGTGGCAGAGATGCAGCTCCTGCAAGCTGGTCATTTGGGAGACCTTCGCCGAGAACCTCACCTCAGGAATCAGCTCCAGTTTCAGCACTTCCAAGTCCGTGAGGTCAAACACTGCATTCGGGAGACCAGACAGCATGAAAAGGTGCAGCTCTTGCTGGTCCTGTGCGTTACGGGTCACAAGCTGCCTTAGTTTTTCAAAGGTCCACTCATGATTGAGGCTGATCTCCCTCAGCTTGTTTTCACTGACCTCAGACAAGAAGACACCAAAGCGTTTGGAGTAGAGTTGGTCATACTGGTCAACCATGTGTAAGAGGAATGCAAAGTCATTTTTGACATCAGGTATGTCACTAAAGCTGCTCTCTTCTCTGACCTTCTCAAATGAGTACTCTTTCAGGGGTCGGCGAAACACCCAGAAGAGAGAGTACAAGCATGCCATCCCGTAGATCAAAATTAAAGCCATGTAGCTAATAAGTAGCTTGTTTAGCATGAAAGCCATGTTGTGCGTACAGAAGAACTTGTTGTATCCCGTCAGCTGTTTAATTTCAATTCCAGGTTCACAATCGTGCTTAAAATGTATTTTAGCCAAAAAGGTCGAAGTGTAGGATAATATCAAAATAAACTTGACAGTTTTGACAATGGTCTGCGCTACATAAAGCTTGTAGATGAAATCACTGTCCTCCACATGAGCTCTGAATTTTCTTACTTTCTCAAATAGGGCTTTGGCCTGCTCTCCATCCTTTTTGTCCAGTATTGTCATGCTACTTGGGACCTCAGCGATGGGCTTATCTGCAGAGAACTTCACTCCGAGCATGGGTGTGGATGAGCTGACATTTGAGCCCTCATCCTTCCCCTCTAAAGAGACCTGCTTTGGTGCGGAGGAGGTGCCGGTCAACCTCTGTTTGTTCTCCTCAGAGTCCTCGCAAGCTGTTTCAGACAAAGCCTTTGTAGTCCAGGGTGACTCAAAGCATCTGCCCAGAATAGAAACAAAATGCTCAATCTTTGAGCTCGTTTTGGGATATTTGAACCAGAAATTGCTACTGACCATGAGAACGAGGGTGTGGATGAGGGTGAGGTATGGAAAGTACTTGGAATACCAGGGCAAGGCAACATGGTAACACATTTGGTTAATGAAGATATATTGTTGATAGTCTAGGTTGGTCTTGACACCTGTGGGTTGAGGTTGATTGGCATATTTCTCTGCCTCCACAGAAGTGTGTTGGTGTGTGACGTGAATCTTACTGACAACTTCGTCTGGTAAGTCCTTAGTGACTATGGGAATGGTGGTTACCACAGGGGCCCTGGTGGCTGCTGATGAGGCTGCTTCTTGTGCATTGTGCTGCTGCAACAAGATAGATTTAGCTCCTGGGGCCTGCTCTGGCTCCTCCAGACATGGAAGGCAAGCCACCTGGTCTTTGGTAATCTGCATGGTCATGGCGAATATGGCCAGCATAAGCATGACCAGCCCCAGGTAGTCCATGAAGACGTCCCACCATGGCTTTAGGATGCGATACGTCGGCTGGATGTCATTCAAGGATGCAACCTCAGCGAGTGAGAACATCACTGAAACAAAGAGGGGAGTCAGTTTATCTACTCAAGTTGTTTTACTAATAACTATTATTATACTGAGAACAAGTTAACTAAAACTAAGAAAGAAAACTAAGTATTTTGATAATTGATGAATCATTAAATTCAAAACATTCTCTTGTCCAAGTTTCACCCATGTGAGGAGTTGCTGCTTTCTCTGTTTTATATCATTGTAAACAGAATAACTTTGGGTTCTGTACTGTTGGTCGGATAAAACATGTTAAAACTAATTAATCTATAATTAAACAACTGCTAATTGCTAACCTACTTCAAATTGTTCTGATATTTGTTTGTTTAGATCACCAAAGTCAGCTGTGCCCTTCGATCTTGAGTAATCCTTCAGGAAACAAAAAAAAGGGGAAATTTAAAAATAGCATTCAGCATGAGTTTCTGGAGCACAAAGGAAGTTAAAGCTTTCTGGGTCAAATCCATTGCAGGCTGCCAAAAGGGGAAAGCCGCGTCGTACTCCCTGCTAAAGCTGTTAGAGTAACACATTTAACCTCCAGCTGTACACGGTGTGAATGTATAACTGGAGGCACTGCTGAGTGTTTGTTTTATTTTATCCTGGTGTGACTAAATTCAACTCTCACTTTTCAGTCTAGTTTCACTCAGTAGCGTTGTAATGATGTTTAAGCACAGAGCCAAGGCTGTGCTAAATCCAGACTTTATTACAACATGATTGTTAGTGGAACAGTGCAGAGTCCTTTCATGTAGGCAAAAGTCTACCAACTGTTCTGACTCACTAAGACGTTTGGCACACACGTGCTTCCTTTAGTGAAGCGCCGCGTTTTCTTATTCAGCGGAAGTGCCACTTTCTGTATCGTGTAGATTCCTTGCATCTTCTTTCATCTGTTTCCTACTTGTAATCCAAAGAAACACAACTGAAATATATATTTTTAAAGGTTTCATATGTTTCTATGAATAAAGAAATAAAGAAATGATCTGTCCATCTTGATCATTTGTTGCTTCTTTAAGTCCTGGGAGCTGCACTGAAAAGCAATAGTTCTAGGACACATTTTGAATATTTTATCTTACTATGCGCTGATGCAGAAGACATCATAAATCCCACTAAACTGCACTCCAATCTTTTTAGCGTATTTGGCGTCTGAAAATCTAAATGTTTCTTTTATTAGAATTTTCTAGAGGCTACAGTTATTTTTTCAGTTATTTCAAGCATGATTGACAATGTCAAAGGTCTTGCGAGGCATTTTAAAAATTGCTTTCCCCAGTTTGACTCAATAAGAGTGCCTCTTCAGAATCAACAAAGTCAAAGCAGCTTTGCTAGTGGCTGAGAGTTATGTGTGTGAAGTAGTGGTGTGGCGCGAAATTTTAGTGGGTCTTAAACTGGAGCCTGGTCGTGGAATCAGTAGGCCGATATTATCAGCTGATATAAGTTTATTAGAGATATTTTGTATCAGCACATATGTAAGAAATTGCAGTACAACAATGCCAATGACGTAGAAACTGCACTGCATATATGAATAACATTACTTAGTTTGTTCGCCAGAGAGCACAGAGGACTTCATTGTTCAACTGTCTTTAATAACATTTACCAGATCTTCATTTTTAAAAATTGTTGTTATGCATTTATGTTAAAATGTATCTTTTAATTCTCAAATATTGGCATGTACCTAAAAAAAAACAGCATCTGTCAGGCTATAGTACTACTGTGGGGTTATACCAAGTTACATTCTTGTTTTGAGGAATCTTAAAAGTTATGTCTTCTGACACAGTGACTTGTAAGTAAGCGTTAATGTTATTAATAACACCTGTGCTTTTCCTGCTGCTCTTTCATGATTATTACAATGCTGATAAGGATGTCAAACTAAAAAAAGGTAGAGTAGTTACTGATCATAAATTACAGTTAGGTTTAGACTAGGCCTATATCTTGGCAAAGTGTGATAGCCCACTCAGCAGTGCAAGGGACCTTTATGTTCCACATTCGGGACAAAGTTGATAGGGGCTCCACGCTTGTTCATAATTATTAACCCTGCGCCAGTCTCTTCAAACATGAACAACGAAACGCATCTGAATAGGCAAATGAATAAAAAAATAGAAACGCTTGGTGAGTGGGGGGCCTCTGGCAAGGGCGGTGCCCTGTGCCACAGGCGGGCCCTGGCAGCAGGGGCTGGGCGGTGAACAGTCTACCTCCTGCTGTCCTGTATAGATACTCATAAAACTGCTCTTACGATGTCAAGTGTAACTTCACCAAAGATAAATTATAAGTTTAAAAGATGCTACCAGGGAATTTTGTTTAAACTACCTGAAAGTCAGGGCTGAGGGTTAGGGTTAGGCATGGGCACACAGCTACGAAATAGGTCGCCGACTGGCCATGTGTAAATATGCACATTTATATTTAGTCAGACTGTCTCACAAGAGGAAATGTGATATTTCAGTGGTTGGATGATGAAAGATTTAGACTTTTTTCCTCCTCACGTGAGGAGATCTTGCGCAGTAGGCCTAAGTTATTTGATGCTGGGCTGGGGGGGTCAGGTGACTTGTTGAAACATGTGAAATTGAGAATCAGCATGTGTCCCGGTGTTAAATATTCACACCAGGTAACCAGTTTCTTATCTGGGAAACATTATTATGCTCGAACACGCGGGCAGAAATAATATCAGTCAGGTAGTTGACTATTTCATATGTTTTTCAAAGTATATATTTAAAACACAGTAACGGAAAATATACTTACTGCCTCTATAGCGTTATCTCAATCCAATTATTTCTTTCTCAGCCTGCATGCCACTTCTCGCTCCGCTCCTCAGGTGCGCCTCTAACCTAATTTCTCAGCCCCGTTGAAAACTGTGGGAATGACGCCGGTCTGTAAAACAAAAGCTCTGAAGAACATTTGTTCGTGACAGCGCGGTTTGTCGGCTGCATCCCTCATACCTGAGCCCGGGGAGCAGAGCCGGCTGCCTGGCCGTGCTTTAGCCAATATGCGTACCACACAGACTTCCAGCGCAACGTATTTCTGAGAAAAGGCAGATACAATATGGAGCCGCACAGATCGCTGTTGTGGGTGTTAAAGGCGCTTCTCATTGGTGGATGACATTACGGCAACCTCCAGGAGACGCCGCCTGCCAGCTTATCTAATGCTGCATTCAAAGCGCGTGGGAGACATTGGCCCAGACAGCGACACAAAGTCAACGGCTGCAAATAACCGAAAGTTTACATTGACCTCAACGTTGCATTGTGACCCCAGCACTCCGCACGGGACTCTGTGTTTCGGCCTCCATTTTCGTGATGTCACGGATGTCTAGTGTCTGACAGGAAAGATAAAATGTTTTGGGAGGTAACAACATTCAAATTCAATGTTTCCTCAAACGTAGCCTAGGCCTACGTATTACGTATGGGCGAAAAAGAGAAGCAGACCGGAGGGGGACGGTTTGTGTAAATGTTGTACTTTTGGCCCAAATATATTAACTTTCCCAGCAGCCAGTGGACATCTGTGAGACCCTTAAAATAGCAGTGAAGACGTAACTGCTGCTGTAACTTTCTACCGAGGTTTGGGCAGATAACTATGTGACCGAAGTAGCTAACCTGGGGTCATAAATAGGGTTACTTTCACCTTTTACAGTAGGCCTATGTTGCAAACAAAGTGTTTTAGCAAGTCTTTGAGAACCATAATGCCTGTCCTTTTATACATTTAGTATTCCTAAATATTCAGCAACAGGAACAACTGAGATGTATTACAGCCCAAACACCTGAAGTGAATGCTAGATTGAAAATGCGCTTTATAAACGGCTCTCTCGCTTCTGCCGTCTTACCAACGCGACTTGAACACAGCACCAGCTTCCGCTCTTTTGTTTCAGTCGCACACGCCACGAAATACATAATAGTGTGTCTGAAATAACTTGGCTGACTAATTAAGACTTCCCACACCACCCCTATGTGCACACGCCACGTGTTTGACATGTGGCACTGTGTTGTTACAGTTAAAGCAACTTGTTATAAACGTGTGCAATAAAGGCAACGTGTTATTCTTTGTACAATTTGTCTGTCTGTCTGTTTATCTATCTATTTGTATTATTGGCATTGACAAACTCTACAGTCAATAGGACCCTGAGTGCTAACCTCAGACATTATTTCCTGCACTTTCTGGATTTAGTTGATGATGCACCCATGGAGGAAGTATGTCCTCAGTTGCAACCCATACAGGTTTCAACTGGTCTTAGGCTGCTGGCTGCTGGCACTCTGTTCTCAATCACACTACCCTTGTACTTTGAGAGAAGGGGGAAAAAAACAAGAAAGAAAGAAAATCAGCCACTGGGGTGTGCAGCACGGTAGTCTTACAGGTTACAAGAGCAGATGTGGAGGTGGTGCGTGACCATACATAAACACATGCAAACTGGTTATCTTTACAGGCTCCACGGAAAGCAGGTACATGCTTCAGGTATCTGAGATTTTATGTTTTTGCAATAGCTCAAACTGTTTGGTCATAGTTGAGTGAAGCTGTCTTGTGATAGCTGAATTTCTAGTTGACTCCTAAAGAATCCCAAACAAAGACAAAAATACAAAGACAAAATGGGACAGGATTAATGCATGTAAACCCATACTTTATGACGGGCCACATGAATTATTTTCAGACAGTTCTCAGTGATTCCCTCCTCAACTTGTTGCCAAGGACGTTATGTGTAATACAGTTTTTATATCATATAAATGCTTATATTAATTTGGACAATGGCCTCGAATCTGACCGTAGAGTGACATATGGTTGGTGCGGTGAGGGGAAGGACAGAGGTATAAAGATGTCACACTGGGTTGCAGTGGCAACAGTGGTTGGACAGTATGGGGTTTCCTGTCTGTGGGGGTGCTAGGGCCAACAGCTGAGGACCCCAGATACCCCTAGCAACCAGTTCAGTGTGTTGAGAATTGGCTCAGTGAAGTATAAATTATTCAGCGTGGACCTCCCTCTGATTTGTAAAGAAAGCACTGGGTAGTATCACACTCACAAACATTAACAGGTAGTTTAACTGCACACCAGATATATACATCTCTGTATGGAAGTAGCAACAAAAAAAGGCATTAAAATTTTGGCCAAAGCCACAAACCAACAATAAACCCAAACAAACCTGTAACTATGGTGCTTCATTTCCTGTGAGAAACAGTAAGCACTGACTTATCTCACCCACACACACAGTGGGGTAGGAAATTCAGGATTAGTTTAGGGTAAGTGTTGAGTATATAGTGGGGAGTGTTGGCGGTTTGTGAATGAATGCATTAATAAAGGTTTCTCGGGTATAGTTAGACAGGAATGAGTATGGGTGTCAAATTACATACACTGCTTCAGGTGTCTGCACACGGCCTGTTTGCTCGTGTCCTGATCCATTTGTTACTTCACATACAGTAAAAGTAATGAAGAATGATGATGTGGTGTGATATGGTGGTGCTGTTGGGAAATAATGAATAAACAGTGCCTAAGGCATTGAGGTAGTCAGTACCGTGTGTGTTTGAGACAAAGACAAAGACTGAGCACTCTCTGCTCTCATTTTGTTTGTCACTATTTAGCCAAGTGTCATTTCAAAAGGCACAGTCAGTCCAGCAGAGGTGTTGCGTCATCAATGGTATTCTAGGAAACATGCATTACCGTATATGCATTACAGTATATTTAAATTTGAACCACTCATGGTGCACACATTTTCTCATCATTGTTTCCTAATCAGTGTGGGTAAACATACATGTGGGTGTTGCCTATCATTTGTAGTGTTCATGAGTTGGCCACATCCGGGCTGTTTTTACACCAAGTTAGAATCAGATATCCACATCACTACAAGCTGCCAACACTTGCCAGATGTCGAATGAATATGAATATGATGATGAATACTCAGCTAAATGTGTGTGACCACTGAGTGAGAGATCATGCCAAATGATCTGTCCATAAAAATTAATCACAGTAATCATCATCCTGGAACAATGAGTATCACTGCTGAGCGAGGACAACTTGAACATTTTCCAAACCTCTTTATATTTAGCTCCACCTGCTGTTGTCTTGAAGCACACACCTTTTGAGGTGAAGATAATACATAATAAATATTTATAGTCAACTGCAATTTTGTGGAAGTTTGGTAAAACATTTGTAAGGATTATAGAAATACATTTATGTTGCAACTGGTGTTTAATTTATGTTTATATGATATATATTTAATAGATTTCATTAATTTGTAGACAGATGTAAATTTTTTATTCTGTTACCACAAAACCTCACCACATCAAAGACTCTCTGTGGTACTGTGTGGTTTCCTTCATGGGCCTGGCAAGTATGATGTAGAGGAGCAGAGCAGTCACAGGTTGGTACAGAGTCAGAGACACAGGCTGACTGTCCGACAGTGGCTTCTTTATCACTACGCTTCTTAGGATAAATTGATAGAGTTTAGAGATTTGATGTTGCTAACTTTATTATAAAAACTGCTAACATTTACCATGCTTTTATTGATTAGCCTATATTGGGTTTGAGTTTCCATGTAGGGCAGCCACACTGACTGTTAATCTCATATTCTAGTGAAATATCTATTTTGTACTTCTAAGTTCTGCAATGTTATGCCTCTGTCACCCACCCAGTCTGGGTTGATTGGTATTTAACACTTTGTTTTACAGGTCTGTCATTTACAAATAGTTTCAAAGGAGCTGTCCTGGAAATAACAATGTAATGTAGTACTGATTACATGGAAAATAGAAACAATGTTTAATTGGTTCACCTGTACCATCACCCAGAGTGTCAGTAAGTATACAATAGGTAATCTTAATAATAACATACATTTCAAAACATATTCAGTTACGTTTAAAATAATAAATGAATAAGACAATTTTGATAAATTATAAAATTTTTAGGAAATTCTTGTTCCCTCCTATTATTGGCATACAATGACATAGTGCTTTCCAAGAAAATATAGGAAATTACTTAGAAAGTACAGACCTATTCAGTAAAGCGTAATGATTGTTATTTTTGTTCCTGTTATTAAATTGGTATTATATCTATGTGAGTCATGTCGTCATTTCACTGGTATTGTATGTACATTGTTATTGTACTTTTTATTTAATTGTTCATCTTTGGGAGTTTTGGGTGTAGCCTGGTCTCTAGGATTTGTAGGCACATTGCATATAAAGAAATAAATTCAAATAGTTTTGAATGAAAGACATGTATTAATCTATATTAATATAATTGAACATCATCACATGTTATACCTATAGTATAGACTTCATATACATGTCAAAGACATCACAATTGTCGTGTTAGAATGTGTCTAACACCCTGCTTTTTCGACAAAGAAATGTTGTAGAACTATTGGGACTAGTTTGGGCCTAATGGCTCCCCGTACTCCAATGGCCACGTGATCAGCAAAAGTTATAAATACAGGTGCCGCATTCAATTGTTTCTTTGACACACAGACAGAGTAAGGAGTGACATGGCGTCGACAAGCCGGTGCGTAGCAACTTTGACCAAATACCTCTTGTTTTTTTCATAGGTAGCTCTTTGAACGTAATTTTGCAAAAATTGTCGAGTTAAACATAATAAGAGACGCTAGTGCTTTTTCCAAAAATCACACCCTTATTCGCTCCGTTACGTGTACGATGTGTTGTGCTAGGTGACAGCTAGCTAGCTAGCGAGTTAACGTTAGATGCTGCCAGAAGTCACTATCTGTATCGCCGTTACAGTCTCACACAACGGTGTTGGCGCTCAATAGTTTTATTTGATTATCACGTTAACCTCACCTCGCATCGTAGACTTGTTTTGCTGCCAATTTAGCTTTTTTGCGCTTAACACAACGATACAGGGAGGGTAGTAATACCCTGAAACTTATGCTTACATAGTAACTTGCAGTCTCATTGACACTAGCGGTCTGTGATAGCACTGAATCAGCGTTCTTCAGTCATTTGTATTCTTATGTAAATGTTTTGTGTGCATCTTGGCTACATTTACCCCAACATTAGTCAATTGAAGCTTAGTTAAAGTTCGTAACCTTAACGTATAGACGAATAGACTGGGTTTAGTTTGGAAGGCTAACGTTAACTAATACGTGTTTGCGTGCCTCATATCTGGTGTTTTATTTGAACCACTGTCAGCTTGGAGAAATGTTTGTCTTATCGGGAGGCAAATGTAAAGGAGAGAATGGAAAGTGTAAATGCAGAATGATTGTATGCCGCCGATCTGACGCCCAGTAATGAGATCATCTGTTTTGCTTTTGCCACATCACAATCTCAGAGGAGCTGTGATGATGGTTTCAGCCAGTTTTGTGCTTTAATTCTCCTTGAATCTAAAGTTGGATCAATACACTCTAGCGTGATGTGTTATGGTAGAATATTTATGCTCTGGTATTTCTTCTCAGCAGTTGAAATGTTGACTATGACTATGTTATCTATTAGAAATGGAAATGAGCTTAGCTGTTATTTTCTGTTCATTACAGGTCTCACTCTACCCCATCCCATGTTTGCCTTTATTTTCCTAATTTTCCTGTCTTTTTCTTGCCTTTTGAGCTGTTTGATCACCTGAATGTTTTTCTACTTCTGTAGCGGAGATGCCCTGGCCCTTCCCAGAGTTCAGTGTCCCAACCACCCTGATGCCATACTGGTGGAGGACTACCGAGCAGGGGACATGATTTGCCCTGAATGCGGCCTTGTTGTAGGTCAGTAATGAACAACGATGAACACATGCAGTTTTGCTTTTGAATTTTCAAGCTTTCTGTGTTTCAACACACATCCTTCCTTTCTATTTTGGTTTCCTGTTATAGTCAGATCATCAAACTCCTCAGCACACACTAAGGTTTCTCAACACACCGTAACACTTTAAAGCCACCTTTATTTAAAATAATTCTGCATGTGAACACCAGCCGAGTTAACGAACCAAACAAGGCCACCTAGAGTCTGGAAATCTTCAGCCAGATCACAAAAACATATTTTTACCTTTTGCCATGCAGATACTGTTTTTGGTGAGGTATGCAATCTCTGCTGCACTAACCCACTACAATCGAGGCAAATATAATTGTTGCAGTGATTTAAGCATCTAAAAAATACAACTAAACTCAACAGACAACATATTATTCTGAATAATCCATGTGGTGGAAATCTGGAGAATGAAAACCTTCTGAAACAACAAAGTATTTTGAGTATTTATTAAGCTTTCTGCGCAGAGAGGACCAACTGTTGTACACGCAAAGAGTGTCTGACAACAGA
>JAVQJL010100260.1:0-12780 GCA_036024295.1 Nannoperca obscura | reverse complement strand
GCAATTTACCATAATGGTACGGTGTTGCCTCAAGGCAACATTTGCATTTTAACAGGTTTTCATTACTTAATTAGCAAATAAAGTAAATTAAACTATTAGAAATTAAGCTTTACTCACCTATTATTGTGAATCAATTTTTTTCCAGACTGAAAAAGGCCAGTAAAACACGATTTCAGACAATTTTTGTGGAGAGAAATGGTTGAGATGCTCCTTGTGGGACAGTCTGCAAAAAAGGGTTCCAGCAAGGCCTCCAGAGAGTCATGTGACAAATTCAAACACTGCTATTGGTTCCTTATGGTTCTGGCAATATTTTTAATTATTGCATCATATCTGGGGATGTATAGTGTGAATGTAAAAGGCCAAAAATGGGTATGTTGCCTAGAGGCAACATCGTACCATAGAGGGTTAATCGATTCATTGACTTGTTGTTGCCGCGCTACATGTGCCATTCAAAGGATAAGTCTGGTAATATTCTATATTTTTTTTATTGGCAACCAATCCCATAAAAAGACCAAAAACCAAGAATGAATTGATGAATTGTAGCCAAAGCTTGATGTACCTTATTTTGCCATAGATTTTGCCATTGTTGTCTAAAAATTACAGCTGCTCTGGGCAACATTATTCATTATGAGTAGTTTACCGTAGTATATTTTGAGTCAATCCCATTGTCCTGCTGACATGTCCTGCTGATAGTCCCAAACAAATTAACTATTTACTCCAGTTCGAGTAAAGTTTGCTACAAATGGCTATGCCCGGAATAGGGTACACTTGAATAAATGCCAACTTTTTTATGGGCAAATAAAAATTACAAGGTGTGAAAAGTTAGAAATATAAATTATTACAATTTAAAGTAAAAAACATTGATGAAAGCTATCAAGCTAATCCATTTTCATGTCTTCTTTAGTTGCAGAACCATTTCAGAACTTAAATAATGAACGTTGACTAAATGTCCAGCTGATTCAGTCAACTCATCAAATGAAGTTGTATAGAAATGTTGCACAGTATTGTTTTTGGGTTAAACTAACCTGCGAATACTAAATAATAAAACTACTAATAGAAAAGGGTAAAAAAACAAAGGACCATAAGTGCTTTGCTTAAAAAAATTAAATAAATAAAAAAGGGCATTTTTGTATATGAGATAGTCTTGTATCATCATTTGGAATTCAAACGGGTCCATCCCCAAAGGGCTCTCTATTCACTTCGTCCCAAAGCCGGTCGGTAGATAATGGGCACAAAAACATTGGGACTAAAATTCACAATGGGCACTTGAAGCCAGCAACACAGATGTGTGTGTGTGTGTGTGTGTGTGTCTGTGAGAGAGAGAGATAAAAGAGAGGGAGAGAAAGACAGAGAGAAATAGTTAGGCAGGATGATAGACAGATATAGCTGAGGAGATGCATGGTTGAATAACAAGACGCAGTGATACAGAAAATGAACAATAGGTCTTGGAAGGCGAGAGACAAGACTAATGAGTCTTTAAAAAGAACGCAAGATGAAGAGAAGCCAATACAGAGAGACTGCATTGATAAAAGTTGATAAAACATGAGGCACAAAACAAAAGTGCCGTCTTGATTGCCTGGGATGCAACAGCTTCACTAAACTGCACTGACTTTCTATTTTTTTTTAAAACACTCTAAACTAAAGCAACTTCTGATGTTATTTAATGAGGAAAGCTTGAAAGTCACAGTGAGGAGGCGCTGAACAAATAGAGTATCATCTTTATAGTTAATCAAATGTGCAAGACAATGGAGTCATTAACGACAGAGATTTTGATGCTCTTGCTCATGTAAACATGAGAGGGTATTGGTGTGTGTGTGTGTGTGTGTGTGTGTGTGCGGTTTAGCAAGTGAACATTCATTAGCAAGTTTTTCATTGTGGTGAAGCTGTAACGCGTGAGAACACAAGTGTCTAATTGGCTTTTTGTGTTTGCAGTTTTACAGTAGACATGAAGAAATTACCACTGATGGCACAGTATGGGGGCTTATCCTCTGCGTATGTGCACAAACATCAGTACAGTGCCGCGGCTGTGCTCGACCTCCACCTCTTATCTAACCAAGGACAGATCCCGTTCCTGGCTGGAGGGAGGAAGAGACTGAGGTTCAACTGTTACAGCGGGCTCACACATCCACTCCAAAGAGATAGATACTGCATCCCGAGGGACCACAGAGGTCAGACTGTAACACTGATGAATCACCATCACCCTGCCCCGACAGCATCAGATGGGCTTGGGGATAAAAGAGGAGGCTAATGAGAGACAATGTTATCACGCCTGATGTGTGGAAGCAAACAGTTGCTGATGCAGCGAGAGAGAATGCCACATGAAATATACTGCAGATAGAGGGTTGATTTTTAAAGGCTGACACAAAAAATCAATATGATGATATATTGCAACACTCCCTCTCATAATATATTATTGATATGCTGGTCGTTTGAGTGTTGTTAAATAGTCAGGCTGAATGGATTTTCTTGTGTTAAGTCAGTATAGATGGTGGAAAGAGGAGAAGCAAATGAGAGAGGCACCATCATCTTTTAAGTGCAATGTCTGTTCCAGCTTTAGATTTTAAAAGACTGATGGGACAACCAAACAAAAAAAAACAACTATGTGGTCTTTAAGATCTGTTTCACTGAAAAAATGCACACAGGTGACAAACAACACGCATGTCAACCTGTACGGAAGCTAAAAGTGGCCATAAAGATTTACATTTTTTAGGCAACTGCTGAAATAGAAAACACCACTGAATTTATAGAACTTAAATATTTTACTTTGAAAAACCATATGTGTGAATGTAGGTGGTCTGAATCACCCTTGACAATGACATTTTCAGTTGTTTATTTCCAGTTGAGCAATTTCAAAATTCATGGTAGATCTTGAATTGTCTGAATTTGACCAAGCAATTTTTAAAATCCAAATTGAACTTTGAATTTGTGAAGCCTAAAAAAATAAATATACCTAAAAAAAGACCTTAACTGGAAATTGACTAAGCCTACAACTGACAAGATGTTTAAATTTCGCAATTAGGTAAATCTAAAAAATTTTGTTTTAACTCATGAGATTTTTGGCACCAGCAGTTGGTTTCTGTTGAACATTCAGTTGCTAGTAGCAACCGCTACTGGCAGAGTTCCGTAGCAGTTAACGGTTTAACTGATATTGCCACGGTTTCATCCACCATTTTGTCTGATCTGTGTCAAAGAAAATATTAACAGCCATCTTTGATCTGCCCCCTGAATTAGTTATCAGACTATTTTATTACAGCTGGTTTGGGATACATTTTTCTGGCATCAGTTTAGCTCTAACCAAGCTAATCACTATGCTAACTGTGTGGGGCTAATGGTTTGATAATAGCCTACAACACTGGAAGTAACTGTTAAGTTACTGCTGGGCTTACTGTTATGTATTTGACTCTTTTTATTTTTAAGTTGTCCCTCCTATGGAAGCTTCATGTTGATCTTTCAATGCTTTTTCTTCCTAGCATGGTGGAACAAGGTAACAAACCTGACTGGGTATCCAGTTTCCTTGTTACTTTTGTCTAAAAAGTGTTAAGTTTCCTGTCACAGGTTGAGAAGACTTGACTTCCTCTGACTCAGAGGTATATCCATCTTTCACAAAATATTTAAACTCTGCTTGTCTGCTTTTAGCTCAGCCTTTTGGCTTTTCTGTCTGTCTGACATATGAAGGGTGTTAAAAAAAGAAGCTCAGACTCTGCACTTCTTTCACTTTGGTTCTTATCAGTTGTCAAAAACATATGTGAAACTGAAACTACTTTAAAACAGTGGAATAGATGCTGTAGAATAATAAAAATCCCTACTTTTTGAAAACACTTAGCCATTTTAAGGATATTGTTTATTTTTGATTTACAGATTGCATGCTGTGTTGTCTAGTAATATATCAGACACCAAAAAAGTATTGTTATTGTGTGTCTTTGTAGAGAAAAAGCTGAATGAAAGAAAGTGAAGAAGAAGTCATGCATAGAATATTAACAACTTACGTCTGTATCAGGACCCTTGTCGGCACCCGGACAGGAGAAGGTGACAAACTCATGGCACCGTTTGTGAACCACAAAACAGCACACTGTCAGAAGAGAGAGAGAAAGAGAGAAGTTTTACAGTCTATGACAGAACATTGTGACCTTTTTCTTAAATGCACATAAAGTACATTCAACCACCAAATGTGCATCTTAAGGTATAAAAATATAAACACACAAGACACTCAAAGGATGATTTCCCTATTCTGTCTGGTGTTTGACAAATGGTTGGGAGATAGAGAGAGATACAGAAAGAGAAAGGCAGTAAACAAGTGAATGTACATGTAAATTATCATCAATCAACCTCCAAGTGATTTTGACAAGCTTCTCTTTTATGGACACACAAACAAATGCAGAAAGACAAACAGACTTGAATGCGTGTGCGCTCCCACACAAAAAATGTCACTACGTGATTATGTGTGTTCTGCAGCCGCCGTTCTTTACAGTCTGTTGGGTTGATGCCGATTGCATCATTGTCTCCCACTGAACTGGGATCTGCTTCCACCAAAGTGTCACTCAGTGTGACATGGCTGACATGACACCTGACGCTGCTCTCACGTCGGCAACAGTGGCATTTGCATTTGGACGTTGCGGCAGTTCTGGAGGGAAAAGCAAAAAGCCTGGACATCTGTGACAGCTAGATCACAAGCTGACTCCCTCTCTGACTCTCACACTGCGTACCCAACTGTATTTTCCCCTGCCATTATTTGAAACTCATTCTTTCTTCTTTTTCATTCTCACACAATCTGGCTGTTTCGCTCATTGTCAAGCTGCCGGCTTGTTCGTGTGCACGTTTGTGCTCTCCCACCAACGTATTTGTGTGTTTTTTTGTCTCTAACTTTGCCAGCTAAATCACACTTGCCAGACAATCTGACGGCCATTGGTTAAACAACAGAAATCTGTTTCCGGAGAAGTCCAAAAAACAGCAGGGGTTTCGACTGTCCATTCAAAAGGCTATACTTTATCATGATAGAGCTCAATCATCATAGTCATTAATATGAGCATCAGTATTTTCAGCATAATAATCTATAACCATTATCATAATCCTAACCCAACCCTAATACTCACTACAGCATTGCTCTCTGTGTATGTGTGTCAAAGATGGATATTCCCTTGCCACTGGTGTAGGGCCGAGCCGGTGGCAGCGTACAGTATGAATTAATCTCTTTCAGTAATAAAGAGGAAACGAGGCAGGGAGACCAGGGAGAGGAGGGGGATAAAAAGCTCAGCAAAATAGTAGCCAGAAGTGATTTATCCGTGCTGTGAAGTTGTCATCTGTTCCATTTGTCATTTTCATAACGTTCAGATTCAGAAGCAGCTGTGAATTTCTATGACCCGGTCAGTGGAGAATTTTCAGCCACGATAGCAGCCTGTCTCTGTGGAAGGCAAAGTACGGTCAGTTGGTCCAGACTGAAATATCTCAACCACTCTCACATGCGTTGCCATAAGATTGGATCGCTTGAATTTTGCCATAATTTTCAGAATTCAGAATCTCCCAGTTAAACTTGAATGCTGTTCATATTAATATTCAGTAATCTCATCAACATAGTTCTGAATCAGCACTTCCTGTATGTGAATGAAGTAGTTAGTAGTTAGTTAGTAGTAAAAAAAAAAAGAGGTGTAAAAATCAATGGGCTACAGTTGTATTTCAAAAACATAAATTATGCTGAACATAATATGTTCATATATTGTTGAAACTCAAAACAGCTTTAACAGCGAACAAAAAGTGCTTTAAATTGAATCTTTGAATATCTGTTACATTACTTTCAAATGTTACAGCTTCAATAAGGCATTTGAATGTATTTCTTGCTATTGAACCCCACAATTTCAGGGCCTCTGAGGACTGTGAACAGATGTAAGGTAAATAATATGTATCTGTGTGCACTCCTGATCTCAATAATTACGGAATTTAAAAAGGTGAGGACAAAAACAAACCAAAAGAGCAAAACCAGTGTTAAAATCACTCTTTAGTTCCTGAAAGAGTTTTTTCAAATCAGATTTTCTATCTGTCACTGCTGAGTGTATTAGCAGTTGTTTTGGTATTTACCTCGGAGCATTCATTCCCACTTCATATCCACCTCCGACTCGCCCCGCAGTCAAACCATCAAGCCTACCAGCCCACATGCTGCCCACTCTGCTGTCAACAAAATTAAGAAAACATTTGCTTACATGCAAAAGAGGATGAGTTCAAAAAACAAGAAATCTGCTGTGTGAATTTACATCCTCTGTAACACACAGTTTTACGGGGCAGGATTATTTCTGAGTGCAACCATCAGGTTTCTCCCCGCAGCCTACTTACAGTATGTGAATCACGGGCGTAATGACGTCCGTGGTTCCTCCTCTCCCTCTATCCATCAGCACTCCTCACACCCTCAGCCACACACCCACTCGTGAATCGCAGGCTCTGTTTAGTGCTGATCTCAGACCAGCTTGAGAGTCTGCTGGTGCTGCAGCGTGGAGCTGAGCAGGCTTGACTTGACACTGATCTCAGTTCAGAGGTGAAGAAGGGCCTTTAAGCTGTGCATAGTGTAAGGGATAAATCTAGTTTTGGACTGTGTGTGTATATGTATGTGTGTGTGTGTGTGTGTGTGTGTCAGGCAGGCTGACACAAGACAGAGACAGTGTTTCCATGTGACTATAATCCCTGGTGTCGACTTTCACGCACACACACACACACACACACACACACACACACACACTGCACTGCACTGACTGAAACACAGCAGCACTCTGTGAGCACATGGGATGTTACACGCACCCAGCCAATCAGGACGGAAAGCTGTGAAGACACATCACACGCCTCACATTTACACCAGCTCACCATGTGCTGAATCGACCAAAATATAAATTTCATCTCACTCTTCTATGTTGAGAAAAAAAAAAAAGAAATAGAGGAAGAAACAAAAACTAGAAGCAAACCTGGAGGAGCACTTAATTAAGAGTCTTAATATATTAATAGTATTAAGGTTTGAATGCCACTATAATAAATCTTTCGTATGAGTCAGGCACAGGGATCTGACTGGGAAACTCCGTAGTAAGAAGTGTAGTTGTCTCCAGATGGTTTAGTCCTCTCAGGGAGAGCTGTGTGAAGCAGCAAGAGCAGAGGTGACACAGTGACATACTGTATCGTCAGGGATATTATGATTAATTACTAAGGGCTTTGTTTCACCAGCCTATTTGCACAAGCACAAAGATAAACGGCTTTGGCATTACAAAGCAGCTTACACAACGCAAACGCTTTCTTGTGAGTGTGTGAGTATGTGTGGAAGGTTGAAAGTGCATTATACACTACGTGTATTCATAATTTGAGTGCGTTTCGCCATAGGTGGGCATTTGGTGGCATGTTATCTCACTGCTTTACACTATGGTGGCATTTTACACCTCTCCTCGTCATCCCTGCCTCTCCACTGCTGATCCGTTAAAGTGTGGGTTTAGCTCCGGCTAATCTGGTGAAATTGGTAATCTACCGAGCCACTGTTAATAGAATTATTCCGCGCCGTTGCCCAGATGAAAAGCCTGCGGTGGAGATAAGGGAGACGGCAGAACACCTGCAGCGCCGGACCAACTCAATACCTTCCAGACACATTCAGACGCATCCGGGCCCCCAGAGTGCATCCGAACACAAAGAGAACTGAGGCTTTCATCTGAGATCCACGGGAGGAAAAGAGGGAAATGTGCGAAATGACAGAGAAATAAGCGGAGAGTAGGGAACAGATCCACAGGGGTTTGGGGTTTCTATGATTGTAGAGATTCAGAGGGAGTCAGAAATGGTTTTATCTGCTCAAACAACTACTTAGGTCTTAGTCAGGTGACAGCTTTGTCATCTAGCTTTGCCAACAGTGTCTGCAAATTATGCACAAGTCATTCATTGCACCCCTTTCCTTGCCATACACTTTATCTAAACACGGACAGACAAGCTTCCTCCCCAACAGGCTGCTGATGGTGTAAAACAGCTCTGTTTCTCCCCTTGTTATGGCTCTGTGGTCTTTCTGCAGATTGTTTGTCATTTCAGGCAAGAAAAATGACAGAGGAGGAGGAGAGGAGCGGAGAGGAGAGAGGAGAGGGTGAGGGAGGTGTATTTTCCTCTCGGTTATTTTTAGGCTCCATTCTGGCCAAGGCTGGAACAGTGTGTACTGAACCCCACTGTGGTGGAGAAGTGAGGTAAGATATTTCCTCTTCATCTCTGTACACCTGGCCAACGGACACTATAAATAAACACTGATCCACGCGTCCATGTGCAAACACAAAGACCTATCTCGGGAAAACAGTGAATGATGAGTGAAAAGCTATCCCTGTCACAAGCCTGTGTAAGTGCTGAACGAGAGAGGTGGAACAAGCTGAAAGAGAACCATAGAGAGAAGCGTGCAATAGGCCAATAGAACGTCTGCATCCTACACACAGCAGAAAGCAGTAATCCTGCCTGTGTCAAGTTCTCATCAAATTTTGATAGAGTTCAAAGAGAAACTATATCCGTATGTCGTTTAGTGTCCTAATCACTTTCATTAGCTTTCTGCTCTCACACTGGAACGTACACGATTTAATCCGGACTTAAGTCAACAAATATCTCCAGTAAGTAGCTCTATTATGTCCATACTGTGAGCAGATATGTTAGTTTTGTGTATAACGACAGATCTTTCCACAAAATCTAGGTCAGTATCACCACAGAAGCATAAACATTACTTCATACATGTTTTATATGTTTTCCAGAAGTCTCTGACTTCAATAGCGCGACCTCTGAACTCACTGAAGTGAGTGACAGATCTGAGATTCCCAGAGCCCCAGGTCACATGACGCACAACCACCAGCTCTCTCTTGAGATTAGGACTGAGATCGATGGTCAGCGACTACAGTCGGAGTGACTCAATGACAGTTATGACAGCCAGAGAGGAACTAGAAGTGGCCTTTCTGTGTTTTACTTTGTGCAGGATGATACTTTTTCTTGGTATTTTTCCTGCATTTCCTTAAGTATAAAGTTTGCGGGTCTATTACAAGTGTGGAAGCTCGTAAAGAACTCAAAATAATCATGTTTCCATAATTTGCATAAGGTGTCATAAAAGACACGAGGGCTAGGCAATATGGTGATACATTCGGTAAGACAGTAGAAATCCGCCCCCCTTTGTTTATGGTAATGCTGGATTTACTGGATTTTTTAGATCAACGTGATAAAGTACCTTTCTTTTTCAGGTATTTATTTTGCTGGATTAGCCAAAAACAGTCAATACCATCTGGTTATTTAATATGTAAATTGGGTTTCCAGACGAAAGATGAAAATCAATACGATTATACATAGAAAAATGTATGGAACTTTGGCAAAAGTTCATTAAGAAGGATGTTTTCCGTCTCACTTTTCTATTTTCCTGCTATTTTTCCAATGTTTCGCTTTCCCACGCTGTCGACATCCCTTTCATTAAGAATTCTGACATCACTTTATCCGGTCAATGATCTTTCTGCCTGCGTTTCTCAAGCCATTCAACCTTTGCATGCTATTCTATAAATATCACTGCGTCTTTAAGACCGTATGATCATGCAACCCACCACCTCCCCATCACCACCTTGTCTCTCGTAATGATCCGGGAGATTCAACTGAGGGGTTTCATCTTCCATGTGTTGGCTTTATTCCACCACCGCCAGATGCACCACGTCGATGCGGTCTAATCGACAAAGTCTCTTCTGTTGTTAACCTCAATAAAAGTTGCTATACACTACCGATTTCTTCTTCAGCTCATGCAGCGCTTTGAAGTTCGCTTTGCACGTCTGTGTGGTATGTTGGTGCCCAGCGCAGAGCATACGGTGCACAGGTGGGAGGAGAGGTGCAAACAGGTGGGAGATTCGTTCGAATGACTCAATCTGCTGCCAATCTGATGATTCTGTCCACAAACTAATTGCTTAAAGCAAATGTGCAACAATGACAGAAGGATGTTTAAAATACAAATGAACCATTTTATTAATCAGTTATCAGTTTTATTATCAGTTTATTAATCAGTTAAGTTATTATCTATAAATAAATATGGAAATTACGTTATTCTTACAGTAACTGTTGTGCACAGCCACTTTCGACAAAGAAGTTCCTCCTTCAGTTCATTCAATCTCTAAATTCGCTTCAAATTTCTCCAAGCAGGAAAAAGCCTTGTCCAAGTACAGGCAGCTTGGTTCCCAGGTATAAACTGTAGCAAAACTGTCAAATTGCCCTGTATAGCACAATATAAGTCTATGTCCTTTTCCCACCACCCTTGGGAGATGAAGTACATGTGATGTATACCTGCAAGCAGTGTTTACCTGCAGAGGAAGGAAATGAACAGAGCTGCAGCAACAAAGGCCTGGAAACTCAATTTCAGGACATACATTCAATTGTGCATGCCATAGGTGCATGGAGGACAAAGACATACAGTAGGGACATAAAATAGAGTCAACAGTGAATGTGTGACCTTGACAGAAACAAGAAAGCAGTTGACAAAGACCAGTGATGGGCTGAATTAAAAGAAAAAATTAAAGAGAAAAAGAGAGAGGGGGATCGGAGAAAGAATAGAGCTGAAATGAACAGATAGTCCATGTGTCTCCTGAAGGGCACACAAAATCAAACTTCCCTAGAATTCTGTTTGTGTTTAGCAATTATCTTCATCACCACAATGTGCTGCTGTATAAATATGTATTATTGTGTGTATTTGATTATTTGCATATGTGCATATATAAAGAATTATGCAATTTTCTGCATTGGAGCGGGGAATTGCAGAGAGCACAGAAGAAAAAACCTCAGGGGAGAGTCGACACAGCAGGAATGCTGCTCAGTTTTTCACAAAGCAAAAACAAAACAATCCTCACAAGCCACCCCCGAACAGCTGTGTGTTTACGTACAATCACAGAGGAGAAAATGGGAACCTCATAACATCTGGTTGGTTCAGAGATGGTGGACTTTCAATGGAGTTCAAGGTGAATTTGGCATTGTCAGGTTGCGTCAATGAGCATATGTTGTCAAAACCTCACCTCCTCAGTGTCCTCCCACACAGCACTGCAGGTTGACAATAGTAGTTATCACCTTAGCTCCCTGTCCTCTGAGATCTGTGTTTGATTATGCATGTCTGGATTGCTTGTTACAACAGACACAGACAGATGATGTCCCCCAGGGTGCATGCTGTTTTTGGGGATTTTTATTTATTTATTTTGCATGTTGTGATTTGTTTTACTCACTTTTATATCATATACACTAAACAGCCACACACAAGGCATGTAAAAGTAATATATGTCCAAATTGTACCCATGCTTCCCCCGAGTGGTTCAACCCATCAGCAATAATGTTCAATTTAAAAGCACAATGATCTAATTTTGAGCCATGCTAGTCTGAATAATTTGATTTACGATCACATACAGTACCTGCAAAACTAACAACATCCCCATCAGCATCAGCTGTACTTTGTGTTTAATGTTAATTGGCAGATGTGATCATGCTAACACACTAAACTAAGATGATTAATATTATACCTGCTAAACATGAGCATATTAGTATGAACATGTTGGCGTGCTGATGTTAGTATTCAGCTCGAAGCACCATTGTGTCCAGTACAGGCAGTTTTGCAGAGCTGCTAGCATGGCTATAAAGTCTTGGTCTTGTTTATATAATAAGTCATTATTTTCCAAACTTGCAGCTTTGTGTCATTCGTGTCAAGACATGAAGTATGGAGAAAAATGGTCTTATATACATGCACATAAATACATGCATTATCAGGTATAATGCACACAGGCACACACACAGGCGGACACATGCAGCCCATACTCACACAGATGAACACACTCTTTGCAGCACTAATAGTGTTTGTATTAAGAAATGGCCACAGGGGGGTCGGTCAATTATTCCAAACTACAGGTGGGAGTGTTTGGCTGCCAGACATCTCTGAGTCACACAGGGGAAATAGTGATACCGCCTCATGAATTAAATATGATTCTGAACAGAAGCAGACCCACACAGATACACAGGTTTAACCATAAACATGCATGGGAATACATATTGGTGCTTCTGAGTGCACACATTTTCTGACGTGTATTTACACACACACACAGACATATGCCCTGATAAATGCACACAGACGCTCATTTTAACACGCAGACCTACAAACATACGCACATTCATTCACTACTTGTACTTTATCTCTGTCAGACAGGACACACACACCACCAAGTACGCATACAGTGTACACTCACTACGTCTGGTTCTCTTGTCTCCTCATCTTCACGGTTACTCCTACTTACTTAGACACACACACACACACACACACGTCACCTGCAGTGGTCTGGCTCACAGTCCCCTGTGCCTGTGTATCAGGTGTCACAGTGGTAGTAATGTAATGAACCTGGCTAGCTGTGGTCCATACAGAAGCTCTCAGGCGGACGCTGCTGCACACAGACAGGACCAAATTAAACTGTACGATAGCTATCAATCAACGGGAGGTGTTGCACACATGCAAACACACCCGCGTGTAAAAAGCAGCTGAACATGCATACGTGCTCACACAGTCATTTGCCTAAGGTAATGGTTTTCCATACTGCGACTGGCTTCTATGTACATAGCCTATACACACACACAGAGAGCATGCGGCCAGGCAAAAAGCAAAGGTCACAGCCATGTCCAAGTCTGGTGCCTGGGGACAGGCTGATACCACACATCAACATCAGAGCATCTTCCACTCCTGCGGCACTGCATGTCCTAGGCTAATTTGTTTGGAACCAGTGAAGTCAAGGCTAAATTTGTCTTAGGACATTTTAAAAC
>JAVQJL010100258.1:0-19967 GCA_036024295.1 Nannoperca obscura | reverse complement strand
TAACACCAAACAAAAAACCCATAAGTACAGAGTTAAATAACAAAAAGATTTAAAAGAGCAAGTAAGACGAGCGGAGCAACAATATCGGGCAGCACGCACTTACCAGCGCATGCGCACACAATACATCGGTATATAAGTAATGGCAAAATATTCTCACAAACTGACCATTACAGTGGTGGAAAATGACCTAAATCCCTTCAGTGTTTTCATTGATTTGGATAAATTAGCACAGCGTGTCAGACATGATGCTGCTGTCTCTTTACAGGGTCATGTGGTGCGTGAGTCTATCCCACCATGCATTAGAAGGCAAAGGAACACCCACGTTAGGGAGCGTCCTCTATAGTCTGCCTCACATTATGGCCCACAATCAAACGCAAGTATTTTATCTTAGTATTAAGTTAACAAGGCAAACACAAGTGAAGCCTACCGCTGTTGAATTGTGACCTTTGTGATCAGACGTTCTGTTGTGCACGTACAAAGCAACAACAACTGAATTTGTATCCGTCTTCTTGTGGCTTTTATTTGGACTGCTTCCGTTTAAAAAAAAAACCCACCCAACCCCACTGACAGACGAGCAGCTTTAAACGAGTGTGACGTGGCGTCACAGTTAAACTGGGCCGTGCGACTGACGGCTTGATTTGCTGAACAGTTCGTGTCGGCGGCATCCAGGTGCACCCATACGTCGCTCATTTGCTCCCAAGCTCAATGGCTTTTGCTTACTTTTGTTTACCTCCTGTTTAATTAGGGGCTTGTTACACTTATGCAAATTCCCTTTTTCTGTTTCCGCCCCAACAGATGGTCTCTGTGGTTCTTCAAGAATGACAAGAGCAAAACATGGCAGGCCAACCTGCGACTCATCTCTAAATTTGACACAGTTGAAGATTTCTGGGCGTAAGGAGCAATAAATCTCTTCTTCCCATGGAGTGACTGACTGAAGCAGTAAAATGTCATGACTCTACTGTTTTCTTGAAATCCTGTTGGATCAGCATGTTTTGTTAATGCTCTGCTCTCATCATTTCAGTCTCTACAACCATATCCAGTTGTCTAGCAACCTTATATCAGGCTGCGATTACTCCCTTTTTAAGGTCTGTTTGATTTGTTTACCATTTATGTAAATGTGCAGAATGAGGAGTTCAAATACAGATGAAAGTATAAAAAAATATTTTTGAAAAGAATTGTTGCATGCTCTGTGGAGATGAGTGCTTAATATTTAACACAGCTGTGTCCACACCTGCTGTTCAACAGTATGTACTAAGGATGCAGCGTTCTTTCTGTCTCTTTCTGATATTGACTTTATGAAACTAAAAGAAGCATGTAAAGGTTATGAAACGTCTTTCAAAGTGGAAGCATGAGACGTTACAGTTTGCAAACTAAGCCCTGACCTGAGCCCTCACATGTGGCAGCTGATATCATCACTCTGGAACAGGAAGCGAAGGTCGACTTTTGGTAAAAGTGTTGGTCCAAATTTGTTGTATCAAGCTCATATTCTTGTGAGAATAATTGGCATGGATTTCTAAATGTGATTAAATAAAATAAAATAAAATAAAACATTTCGCCAACAGCTTACCAATTAAACCAAATTCCAAGAATCAAATAAAGCTCCTGCAAACAGAACAAGGTTAAATTGTTGACAAAATCAGCCACGACATGACCGGAGGGCAGGCCAACAAAGATCTCATCTGCAAAAAGAGCCATCTGACCCAGATGGGATGATATATGAATATGATGAGCGTGTGTGGAAGTTTAGTAACTTAAACGGCAGTCTAACAGCCACTAATTATACTGCATTATCAAATATGACTGCAGTCTTTTTTTTACAAAAAAGTTCCAATTATCTTGTTAAAGTCTTTGAAATGACATCTGCTCAATCTACCAATTGTACATTTGTAGCTTTTTACAAAACACTGCTATAATGAAATACATAAATAAAATAAAGCTGCTATGTGAGTCAGAATGTTGAGGCAGAGAAAAACTATGCTAACCAAATATTTAACCATCACAGGACACATGCAGAGTTCTTGTTTCCTTTTTAATAATCCAGGTGCAAGCTTTAATCAGGTTCAAAGAATTTCTGCTGTGACTTTCAGAGAGTTAAAAGAGACATATTTCTTGCAGGCAATGTTGAAATCATGTTGAACCTTATTGTTAAGAATGTTCTGAAGTTTTGGTGCGGTGGTTTGGGATGTGTATTGACAATGTGAACCATCGCTGCAGGATGGCATTGAACCCATGTGGGAGGACGAGAGGAACAAGCGCGGCGGGCGCTGGCTGATCACACTCAACAAGCAGCAGAGGAGATCAGACCTGGACCACTTCTGGCTGGAAACTGTAGGTTTGTCCGCAGCTTGCTCTTGCTCTGCTCTGTTTCTTAAATGGGAGATAACTATTAATCATTTCTCAAAGTTGCACATGTAGCACCTGCTGGCAGCCGTAATTAGTTGTAGCACTCCATCATTGCATTGAATGCTGCTGAAATGAGTGATTACAGCCTTTTTAAAACGTTTTTAAAAAAGTGAGACACAGAGGAGATTGTTCGAGTGTTGTCATCATCCTTCTGCTCAGCAAAAGCTTCTTTGATATCTATAAAACCAGTACTATTGCCTTGACTGTAAGGCATCACAACACCGTCACAGTAGAGCTGCTGCTTGCTGCTGTATTACTCTGCAGTGCACACAGTGTTGTGGGGAGCCCTCCTGCTGCTCTGAAGGTCACTGACAGTGATCCAGACAGACATGTAGCGAGCTTTGTCTTGTCAGTTAGCACACAGCAGTAACTGGAACCAGTGGTGAGGTGGACTGAAAGGGGTTACTCTCTTTTTCAGTGACATTCACACTAATCGTTTGACAGTCATGTTTAGCTGGAAACAAAACGTCGTTGTCCAGGACCTGCACGGTTACAGGTCGGATAATAAACTGTGATGGGAATTCAAAGTGTGTCAGGTAGCGGGACTGCTGCGTGGTTTATGTTGACTGACGGACCTTTTTTCTGTCAGGATAATGACGTGTTTTGGTATTTTTTGCTTGGCTTGTAGTTTGCTGAGAAGATTTCCTGCCACCCAGTGACAATGTATTTACAACATTCTTCACGTGACTGACTGGCCTGGATCTGGGCTGGTGATGCTGAGCTCAAAAGACTGATCCAAATCCTCTGGCTTTTATTTTCTTGTGTGGTCTGGGCTGGTCTGTAGATCAGCTGTGCTCATTTATAGTATGTATTGTGTTTTGGTTATTAGAATGCTGAAAGGTTCTGTTGGGAAGTAGTGATTTTTGGATTTGTTTTGTCCACGCCTGGTCCAGAATCATGGAGGCAGCGTTGATAATTAGAAATGAAAGTTTTGACAGCATCTGTCACCTTTCTTCCTCTCCTCCCCTTCACCAGCTCCTGTGCTTAGTCGGAGAGGCCTTTGACGACTACAGCGACGATGTCTGCGGAGCCGTGGTCAACATCCGCACAAAAGGAGATAAAATAGCCGTCTGGACATCAGACTACGAGAACCGGGAAGCTGTGACACACATAGGGTGAGGCGGGTCTCCACTATCTGTTAAAAGCATTTACATTCAGAAATGCAGGTGATGACATTCTCTGCATCCTCTTATCGTTTCCCCGTCAACAGGAGAGTTTACAAGGAGCGCTTGGGGCTTCCCATGAAGATGACTATCGGCTACCAGTCCCACGCAGACACGGCTACCAAAAGCGGTTCAACCACCAAGAACAAATTTGTTGCTTGAGAAATGCCCAACGTGCCTCTTTCAGTTTCTTGTCTTATTTGTTGTCGGTGCACATGTTTACTTTGCTGCAAAGACTCTGCGGAATGCAATCTGGAGGGCAAAACACCCAATCCAAGACTACATGCCAAATGTTCCCGTAACCTGCCCAGGACAGAACCACAGGAGAGGAAAGAAAACACTGAAAAAAGATGAACATGAATGTTCCAAAACACTAACAATGAGAGGTATTTAGAGTGCTGCATACTCGACTAAAGAAATGTTTCTTTTCTTTCTGTTTTTAATGGCAGAGAATCCTGACATGCCAAAACAAAATGTATATTTCCCTCCCATTTTCTACAGCATTGTTAGTGTGCTGTAATCCTTAATTATATTAAACCCTTTTAATTTATTATTAATTTGCCTGCATATTATTAGATTGCTGGACCTTCGTTGTATGCTCTTGTTTTTTTGCCTTGAACTGTTGCACGTAATCAACCTTTTTAAAGTATTTCATGACTCATATTCATTTGAGTGTTAATATAATTAAAACATTGGTTTTGCAATTATTAGATCTTAAACTGTGTAATACTTTTTGTAACCTGTAATTGGTACATTCCTTGTTATAAATGTTGTTGACTTGCAGTATTGCTGTATTGTAGGAAATGGACTTTTAGTCCATAGGCCACTCTGGAGTTTTCAGTTCGCACTGTATAAAATAATTATACTACAGGAGACACAGGAAAGACCGCCCCTCAGATTCCAAGTAGTTGAGGATTCACCGTTTGCCCTGGCAGCTGTGGGAGAGCCAAATTCCAACATCATCCCTAGATCCTTTAAATGTCAGTATAAAAAGAACTTTGAAAGAAAAGGTTACTTTGGGCAACTTGGCTCCCCATCTAAGTCCATTGCCACCTTTAAAAATGCCACTTCAACATGACAAATGTCATCACGTTCTCAAGGATCTGTGTTCCTTAAGCCAGCAGGCGAAGCATCCACAGCTGGATCATCTTGATCTGATGAAGCGTTAAGTGACTGTAGAAGCTTCATTAGGTCCCTGTTGGTTGTGGTTGTAACCTTTAAAGGCCAGCTGATGTATCATAAGCACGCACCTAAACGATAAACAGCAATGTAAATGTATAATTATAGCACCCTTCTGGAGCAGACATCACAAAGTGCCTCGCAATCAAAGTGCGAGACAAAATAAAGAGAGCACACAAAGACGTGACAAAGCCCAGTCTAAACATCTTAATACTACAAGCTCTTACATACCAACTTAAATAACATGGTGAACAACCCACATCCGCTTCGCAAAATAGAGCATTGTGATCCAAAAATGAAAGCATTTGTAGAAGTCCAAGCCAGCCTGCTGCATCAAACACTACACTGAAGGCCTCATTTCAAGTCGACTGCCACCATAACTGAAATGAACGCATGTAACATGATACCAAGAAGAATACAGAGGTGGAAATACTAAATAAAAGAGTAGACTCTAAGTTCCACATTCATGATAGCAGAAGTTGGCCACTGGGCGTAACACTGTTTTTCATAACAATAGTACATTGCTCAAATGTATTATTTCAGATTTCTAAGTAACACACATCACCATACCAGTTCAGTTTCAACTCATTAAATGACCTTTTTACGATGTTCTCTTGTCTGATCTGGCCTCTCAGTAATCCTAATGTTACAGTATTTGTTATTTGTAGTGTAACTATTAAAAACAATGAGAATCCTAATAACTCACCTGCTTCTCTATGCTCACTGTCACTATCCTTTGTGATTGGTACACATTCAGAATGCGGATTGGACATCAGATAATTGATGATTCATCTATTTAGTGAGCGTCATGAAAAGTGCATATACTATACACTCAGTTGCCATTTTATTAGGTACACATAATGCAGCCCTACAACCAACCCTACCTTTGTTGAATGTTTTTTTTTTTTTTTTTCGGTTTTAGAGAGGTGTATTCAAATTCATTGACATTGTGGAGCCTGTAGCTTGTGGTGAATTGTAGTTGTTGAATTGTGTTGTGTCATACTGAGAGGTGTACATAATATTTATTTCAGTTGTGAATAGTAATAAAAACCAAATGCCTCAGCGTGTGCAGACAGGTAAACACAAGGCCATTGACACGGCCACTTTATCAAATGGGGTTACAGACTCACCTTGGCAGCAATGAATACACCAATGTGGCAAATTGAATAAAGCAGCGTTTCTCCGACTCCAGTCGGCCCCAGCCGCAGGGCCTCCTTGTTTTCCAATCAGAGGCACTTATCAAAATCCCAAACCCTCCGATGTGAGACAACGGGTCAAATCCATTGGATGGAAGGACATAAATCAGCATGGGAAATATAAAATGAAGGCTGAAATCAGAATAGACTTCTAAAAGGAAAAATATTGCTAAAGTAATCTGTTTTGGAGCGATAACTCTGACCTGAATTTAGCAAGCAGGAAAGCACAAAGAGCCAACACATTAAATATTATTACTGTGGAATATTTATCCAGCTAGTTCGTTTTGGGGCTGAACTGGGCATTTCTGTTAATGCTGTGGCTCCAGGCAAATTTTAAAAGGTAATGGCTTTGCTGCTTTACACTGGAGGGAGCTGCAACCCCATTTAACTTTAAACTGGTCTTTGTAAGGCCAGTAGGCAGTGCGGGGATGGATTTGTTTACAGCTGTAAGTGTACATCCTGCAGACATTCATCTTAAAAGGCGGTGATTTAGGGGCTTGTGTGGATTACGCGGTGCTCTTGTCTGTCTTCCTGGGTATTTCCTATCTGGGGCTTTGATGGTGGCAGCTCACAATTCAGAGGAAACACGGCAGCAACACGTGCTGAAAAATGTATTGTGTGCGTGCAGAGGAGAGGAGGGAATTTCAGCATAACAAAAGCATAAAACAGTGTACACCAGGAATGAGACTGCACAATGGAAGTCAAAGAAATATATATGACATGTGGTGTATGGTTCCCGCAACTATAATTAGGACATTACATTGTGTAATATCCTTACAACTAAAGGATCTATAAGCCACAGGCATTTGTGAAGATCAATTCTTTATCAGCTTACCATTCTATATATGGCTGATCAATTTCCCCAGGGGACATTACGGTGCTCATTTCTCTCCCAGTAGCATAAGGATCAATGGCAGGATTTGTTGGCCAGATTAAATGAATGAAGAGGGTAATCAGAGAGGCGGTTAGCCTACTTTGTGGCTTTGTGATAGAGAATTCTTGGATTACATATAAAGCCCGGACACATACACTTAACATGTATATAGAAGGACCCATGAGACGCTATCACTGCATGAACACAGAACACCATGGTGCAGTGTAACGCAGTCACTGAGCACGATGTGGGGTTCAGTACTGATCCCAGGGCCCTGCACACCTGTCTGAGCCAGCTTGTGTACTGTACGAAGAGGGAGAAACAGCTTATTATCCCCATGTTAGCTTTACATTGCTGGCTCCCAGTGCAGTGTAGGATTGATTTGAACATTTTATTGATCACCTTTAAGGCACATCTTAGAGCACTCAGTTATTTCTCATGACGCTCATCTGTCTGTTAGATCCTTAGGGCTGAAGGAACTCTCTTGTCCCGGAACAACTTTCTAACTTTGTGTCCTGCTTTACTCCCTCTGAACAGCTGAAAATGTATGAAATTCTGAAAACCGGAAATTGTAGTATTGCTAAGGAATAGTTTGACATTTTGGGACATACGCCTATTTGCTTTCTTGCCAATAGTTATTTGAAAAGATTGATACCAGTCTAATGTCTGTCAGTTAAATATGAAGGTAAGGCCAGGAGACATTAGCTTATTAGCACAAAGGACTGGAAACAGGAGGAAAAAACTGGCCAGACTGTCCAAAGCTAAAACAAAGCTGTCTCTAAAAGTCACTAAAAACACATTGTTTAATTTGTTTAAAAAGCAATGTGTAAAATATAAAGTATGTTAAGCTTCCAGTCTTTGTGCTAGCTAGCCCACTCCTAACTGTAGCTTCATATTAAATGGACAAATATGAGAGTGATGTTGATCTTCTCATCTAACTCTCCGCAAGAAAGTGAATAAAGTGTATTCCCTAAAATGTCAAACTATTCCCTTAAGCCATCTGCAATTTCTCTACTGTCTCCTTTGGTTTGTGGTCATTTTGTGACTTTCAGAATATGACTTTTGCTCATTTAATCATTGCTAGAAACCACTTTGCCCTTTTCTTCTTTCCTTTGCTAATTGAAAAATTGACATTTAGTGTGCATTGTGTTAATTAACATAGTGATTTGTTTCTTTAATACAGTGGTCCTGAATCCTGTCCTCGGGACCGTCAGTGCTGCTGGTTACCTATCTTACCAGGTGGTTAATTGCACTTAATTACATTCACCTGGCATCTCAGGGGTCAATTAGTCCCTCATTAGTCAGCTGGAATGAAAACCATCAGTCCTGGAAAACCAAAGGCTGGAAAACCACTGCTTTGAAAGGAACGTGATGAGAAAAATACCCTAAAAGGTTATTTCTGGAAAAAAAAAAAAGTGGGTCAGTGAATGATTTTGAGCACTTGAACAACTCGAAGATATTAAATCTAAATAATTTCTCCTTAATTTGAGCTGAGCTTTCTTTCAAAGGATGGTGAGGTCACAACTGGCAGCGTTCACACAAACTGGAGATAACTAGCGTAGGTTTTTGTGACGTTTGATGGTGTTTGCACTTGCAGTTATGTATTAAATTGGCTGGTAATAACAGCCCCCTGTGCACTCCCTGCATCATTCATCTGTGACAAAAGAGCCAGAGAGATTCAGCAGTCATATTTAATTAGTTGTCTCGATTCATTGAGGTGAATATTTCCCTAACATTTCATTTCAGAACATTGTGTTACGTCCCACCCACAAACCAGTGGTGGTGTAAAAACAACAGCACGGATGGGACTGATTAAGTAACAGCAGATTCAAAGCTACAGCTGGAACAATACTGGATTGAAGCAGATACTGATTCGGGGGGTTTAAAAATGAGATAACAATAGTCACTGTTGTGTGTACAGAGCAGTTGCGTTTGTTGAGGCCTTATCCAAACTCATGTTTTGACCTCAACTTTCAGATAGCTGCTATTCGTTAATTACTTCAGGCTTTGAAACTTAACCAAAACAGTCAAGTTGCAGACCAGAAATCCAAAACAATGAGCTAAAAGATGCAAAAAAACTGCGTGAAGCTGCGGGGAACTGCAGAGCGACCCCTTTCACATACACATTGTGATGTCATCCATTGTTAATAGAAGACATATCAGATTTAAACAGGTGATTTGCAGGTGGTGGTGAGACAGCTAGAGAAATATCAAGGATCTCTAATATCTCTTTGTTTAATTGACAGCTGCAGTTTGATTGACATTTACCTTCACACCCATATATAGAGAGAAGAAACCCTCTGAGATGCAATTCAAAGAGTGATCTCCTTGTACCATTTACATGTATACAAGAAATGTATAGAAACTAAACTGAAAGCCATAACAGTAAAAAAAATGAAGAAATGATCATATGTTCTCTGCCCAATGTAGAAAAAGCATGGATATCCTTCAAAAAATAGTCGTCTTTTTATACATACGTTTGCAGTAGCAGTATGCTTGTGCTTTTGCCAGCGCATGAGTGCACAGACTATGTATTTATTATGGGTGTCCTAATTTTAAAGACAATTAACAGATACTGAGCTTTGTCTGCCTTTATTGGAACAGATCAAAGAAATTATTTATTTAAATCAGCAGACATTAATTTAATATAACTTCTTGAATGGAGTCTGGTGACATACAGTGACTAATGAAAAGATTTATAGCCTTTTTCCCATTAAGTTACAGCTAGATGTGTTTGACGAAAATCCCTTTTTTTTTTGGCTGCTTGTTTTTCATGCCTCGAGTACTTTGCAGTCACTTGCTGCCTTTGTGCACTTGGCTTGCGTTCACCAACTGATGCAGCCTCCAACTATTCAACGCCCACCTCGGAGCCACTTGTCACTTTTTCATGGTTGTTATCTCTCAGTAATTCCCAAACAAGTGCATTTGTGCACGACTGTATAAAGGATTGGGTTTGTGTGACTTTAAAGATTGGCTTTGTTTTTTGTTTAATTGCTCCTCTGATGCATATTTAGTGCAGAGTATTGCTTGAGTTACACAACCACTCCTGAAATGATAAAATGTCTTGAGCATAACTCAGGATAATGAACAGTTTAAGTAATTATAAACACTGGCGTGTGGAGTAGCAATAGGGAAGGAAGGCTAAATAAGGGTTTATGTTTAATGTTCCTTTTAGTGTCTTGTGTCTGTAAACACATTTTCCCTGACAGACAAAACATTTAAAAGCATTAAATTTGCCAGTTATCATGGAATTATCACATTATGCTGGATATTTTATTAACATTAACATCTGTCTGCCCCCATATCATTCCATTGATTACCTTTTTATAGCTCTGTGAATCCTCATCCTCTGATGATCGTCTGTGTTCTCATTTACCAGGTATTGCTGGTAAAATGATTTCATTACACGTGCTGAACACGCAGCCGCTCGTTATTACATGGTCACCGGGTTTTGCTGCTCTCTCCTGACCAATTTGCCTCCCACAACATGATAAAAAGGATATGATGCTGCTGTCTTCCTTGCAGGTGCAGTTAAGTCACAGGGAGCTTGACCAGTGATTAATTGCTTAATACTCCTGCCTCCTAATGCTAACACGACACTTTACCTCTACCTACCAACATTCTTCATCTCTTTCCCTATCGGCTTATTCCAGTTATGCAGACCGTGAAAAACAGCCAAACCACGGTGAGCTAAATAGAATTATTTTAAGCTTTAGGGTCATTGCAAATTCAGCCATCAATAAAAAAATACAGTACACAGTTTAATGTTTGTTTGTGTTGTATTGTGTTGTACAGGAAGAAAAGATTTCTGATCTATATTCAATGTCAAGTTACAGGTTTTTAACCTAATTGTTTAGATATGGATTAAAATGATATCCAGTAACGGCAGTTTCTGCTTTTCCCCCCCTCCACAGTATTCTGTACAACTACATATAAATATATTGGTAGTATAGTATGTGGTCAAGTGCTTAGCTTAGTATTTACACTGGAGGCAGGGGGATACAGCTGGCCTGGCTTTGTCCCTATCCTATCAGGACCAGTGACTAGAGGAGCCTCCGCTGGTTGCCAGGCAACCTCACAGTGACAACAAGACTCCAGCAGCCCATTGCACCAGCTATACGTAAGTTAGGTTGCAAAGACATACAGTGCATCTTAGCTACTCCAGCGTACAGTCTACACTAATCAAAATACTGTCGCAGAAAATGGACGATCTCACTTCGTGTGGCCATTAACATTATAGTGTTGTATCAACTGCCTTTGAACACTTTGCTACACAATAGCAAAGAGGTTAACGGCTACAAATACCAAACAACAAAAATATATGTAAACTAGGATAAAGTATTATGACTAGCTGATAAGTACACAACTTTAATCTACAGCTAGCGTGAAATACGTTTGAATTTACACATAGCTGGTGCCACCCAGTGGAGTCACTGCCCTCAGCCAAGAAATAGTGCCACCACAGGCAGATTTTTGTTACCTTTGGACAGAGCCAGACTAGCTGCCACCCTAAAGTTTAGCTAACCACCTGCTGGCTCTAGCTTCATATTTAGCCTACAGACATTACAGTGGTATCAACGTTCTCATTTAACTCTCTGCAAGAAAGCAAAGTGTATTCCCCAATATATGAAACTTTTCCTTTAAAAAGACATTGACCATGACGTCCACTCCAGACCCATAAAACTATTTAGTACCCTACAGTATTCAGCTATTACTAAATGTCAAACATTGAGCTTTTTACCACAAAATAAGCCAGACCAGACCAAACATCTCTGTGATGTGTATTTACTTTGGACCATGACCTTTAAGTACATTTCTGAGTGCTCAGATTGGCGATACACAACCTGACTCAACCACCGGACAGCAGCAACCGGCGGAGCACATCAGCTAACATGACACCTGTGGCCTTATGCAACCACTCTGTAGTTCACAAGACCACCAGGAGACCAGTCTGGCATCAACTAGGGACATGCCACTAGCTCAGTGGAGGGCAGATGGGCTTGTGGAAGGTTGAAGGTTTATATAACCTTCCTACTTTATGCCTCAGTGCATACAGTTAGTGATGCAGCTTCAAAATGTCCACAAGAGAAGGAATGAATTCCCCAAAATGTTCCCATGAGCTGCCCACAACACCAGTGTGCTCAAGCATAGCCCTGTTAATACCAGAGGAAATCCATGCACTGAGTCCCCCATCATGACACCATTACTGTACACCCGGTGTCGTCCCAGGGCTCGCTCAGGCACAGAACACCTTTGGCATGATGAAGCCAAGATGAAGCCTTGTTTGTCTTCAAGGCCTTGGAGACGAGACACAAATGGTGTTCCTTCTGTCCCTGCTGTTTCTGCTTTTCTGCACAACCTCTGCGTTGAGTACAGATGACGTTTATGATGTAATCCAGATGCTTGCAGCCCTGAGGCTCTGCTGCCGCCGGGCTCTGGGACAGTGTAACCAACCTGCATTTTGCCCCTCAGATCCTTAAAATAAATTTATTTTGCTTTTAAGTTACACAGGACGTACTGACTTAAGTTGTTTTCCTATTTCTTCTATTATACTTTTACTGTCCATCCTTTAACAATAACACAATAATTTAGAGACATGTTAAAACACTGGCTACATTTTAAGACATTTCTCCCCTCCTCCCTAATAGTCTGCTGGTGAAGCACACAGATATTCATTATTACAGGTATTAATTTAGGACAAATTAGACGATTGCAAAAGTAACTTACTTCATAAGGTGTAATTACTGCCATTCAGATCTGGCAGTGTGTGCTCCTCATTTATGAAAGAGGCTGTCAGTCTCAAATTAAGTTTACAGTCTCCTCATCTGACCTTTTGAGTTAGATTAGAAAAAAAGAAAATTGAAATGTCATGTACCCTATGGTTTAATCACTTGGGATATTACTACAGCGAAATAATATTTCCTGTTTATCAATCCAAAATGTCAAAATGCAAGTCATTTATATTTATAGCCTTGCCTCAGTCATTATTTGCCATCAGTCAAGAAAATCTTCTCTAAATTTTGTCAGGAGTCTGCAGTGCAGCCATGAGTAGAATACATTGAGACTATTAACAAAGCTTTATCATCAGCAAAATGATTTGTCAAATGAAATTGAATGTGATATTTGGTTATTTATTCATTTGTTCTACTACTCTATTGTGGTGGCCCCACCAGTGGTCTATCAGTGTTAGTATTTGTTTTGTAGTGTTCACATGGCACACACACATCTTTAAATAATGACAACACAGTCTCTTGTTTTTATACGTTACACCGTTTATTATTTATTATGTGTAAGGATTAGGGCTTTAATTAAATATTTAGATTTTGATAAATGCCCCTCGTGTGTCTGTCTTGGGCTAGCCCGTGTGTATATAGTTAGCTGTTACATTTTTGGTTTTGTATGATTTAGCGAGCCTCACTTAAAGGTATTTTTACTTGTAGTTACTTATAGGTTACTTATAGGTTGTTGTTTAGATTGGAATTACTTAAAATATGTTTATGTAAATCGTTTTGTTCAATTAAAATGGAGATATATTTTCTAAGCCTTTGTCCTTGTGCCAGATTGTTTGGTCCCTGACATTTATGTATCTCCATACTTCTCAGGACACTTCTATTGTAGCTTTAATTAGGGGCTGATTCTTCTGCTATTCGGTGCACAATGTATTTGAAATGTAGTGCATTATATATGTTTAAAGTATAGAGAAGCATATGATATATCTAATGTTTTTCATGTTTTTGTATGTGTAACTGTCTTGTATCACACGTGGGTTTGGCGAAATGTTTGCATGGCACAGAGTAAAACTTTTAGCAAATGCTTAAACCACTTACAGTGAAGAACACCAATATACAGTGCAGCTGGAAAGTATAAACAGCGCCTCACTCTTTCCACATTTTGACTTTGACTTCATGCTTGGTTTGTGCTCTGACATGCAGCATCAAGTGTGGGACCTTATATAGACAGGTGTGTGTGCCTTTCCAAATCATGTCCAATCAATTACCACAGGTAGACTCCAATTAAGCTGTAGGAACATCTCAAGGATGATCAGTGCAAACAGGATGCACCTGAGCTCAATTCTGAGCTTCATGGCAAAAGCTGTGAATACTACATGTGATTTCTTAGTATTTTAATTTTAATACATTTGCAAAAATCGCAAATGTTTAGGACAAAAATGAATTAATTCCATTTTGGAATAAGGCTGTAACATAACAAAATGTGGAAAAAGTGAAGCGCTGTGAATACCTTCCTGGACGCACTGTACGAGACTAAGATTTTACTGCACAGCCACGCTAGCTGCTCTGTGAGGCTGTTCTGGTGCGCCGCTTTGAGCTAAATGCTAGTGTCACCAAGCTATCATGCTCACACTAACGACGTTAACACACCAATGATTAACAGGTGTAATGTTTATCCTGTCAACCACCCTTAGTTTATTGTGTTAGCGTGCTAACAGTTTCTAATTAGCACGAAACGCAGAGTACTGAGACTGATGGGAATGTGATTCGTATTTTCCATGTTTTTGGGGCTCAGGGGGTGGAGCAGGTCGTCCACCTCAACGGTTGAAGGTTCGCTCCACAGCTCCTCCTGTTCTCCTGTCGAGGTGTCCTTGGGTCAAACACTTCACAGAATGAACCCCAAAATGCTGCGTTGGGGTTCTGATATGGGAGAGCTCCTTATATGTTAGCTTGCCTGCATCCAACCTCGTGGTGGCACTAGATGAAAAGTCAGGCATCACCAAAAGTAAGCTTCATCCTCTGGGGACCATGAACAAAATTTCACAGCAAACTGCCATCCCATAGTTGAAATATTTGACTGAAGTAGTAGACTGAGTAACAGACCAACCGCGCCACTAGCATGGCTAAATATATATAAAAGGAAACAGCAAGAAACAGCTTTTGGTCTACTAGATATGAAAAAGGACAGACATGTCTACCACTACAGCAGGAGGAGTGAACTGCAAGCCATGAGCTCATCTATATACAGCGTGTTACCATGACAAATATTTCAGGCATGGCAGTGGCAACAGAGATCAAATGAAAATACTACCGACTCCTACAGACACATCAGTACATGGACATATTGGCATCATAAATCAAAACACAGGTGTACTGTCCTCAAAAAATACACACCGTAAATCACAGAAAATATTCTGGGATTGTACTCTATTTGGCATATAACTCATTGCTGTTTTAACTGACTTTGTGTATCGCATGGATGTTTCTTTGGGGAACAATGTGTTTGCTATCCATGTCAAAGCATTCAGTTTTCAGGAACTGAACCCTCATTTGAGATTTGCAAGTTCAATCAAAGCATTGTCATGAAAACAAAAACCTAATGGAGGGATTAATTTGTCTCATTTAATGTGATTGTTTTGTTTTTTCTTGTTTAATTGGGGTGTTTCAGTAATGTTCAATTCATCAAATCAAATGTTTTTCTAGAGCATGGTAAATTTGATATAAGTTAATATAATTAAAGTTGCTTTACGACAGAAAAGCTGAAACGAGGGCATGAATCAACAAAGAAGAGAGGAAATATTTGATGCTAATGGAAGTGTAATAAATCATAGAGCAATAAAACGTGTGAATAGCTACAGACATTTTAGGTTATGCTTTATATCTTCCTCAGCATGGCTGTCATAGATGCCAGAACTGTGTCTGTTCCTCTTTGGTCTCCAGTTCTGTCTTTACTGCTTCTATTTTGGTCTCCCTCTCAGTCCAAAGTGTCAGGCGGCGCAGGAGGGGAGTGGCAAGCCAGTCTTTCACCACAGGGAGAGAAGCGGAGTGTTAGGTTGTCTAGCCAGAACCCCATAGAGACATTAGCCCCACAGGTACATGCTAATGAAGACAGCAGAATCAATATTTCTGCCATCCTCCCTAAAGCGACACACACACACACACACACACACACACACACAGCTTTGTATTTCTGCACTTGTGAGGGCCTTCCATTGACTACACTTAGTCCACAATTCCACACCTGAAAGGTAATGTACAACCTCAATTATACTGTTAAATAGCATTCACTCATTGTATTCAGCACTTGAACCCGCTTTGCTTTAAACTGCCTCCTACGTGTCAAATAGTTGCTTCTCCTTATTTACCAGAATGCATTGTGTAGTGTGATTCTTCTACATCAATATGAAGAAACTAACAATGTTAAAGGAATAGTTCAACATTTTGGGAAATTCCACTTAGAGGAGGAGCTTGATACTACTTATGTGTCGGTCTGTTATATATGACGCTGACGTCAGCCTGCCTCTCTCCAAAATCCATCCACCAGCACTACTAATGCTCACAAATGAACACGTTATATCTTGTAAAACTCCCCATGAAACCACAGCTTGCTGCTTTTTTCTCTTTAGCTTTTGTCTGGATTAAAAAACAGTCAGTCTTTATGCCAAACTAAGCTAACATCTCCTGGCTCTGTTCATATTTAATGGACAGACATGAGAGTGGTGTCAATCTTCTCATTGAACATTTGGCAATAAAGTGAGCTTTGAGACTACATCACATTCTGGTCTGCTGAGGATACTGTCAGTGAATAAAGTTGTATCTCTGTCTCAACTGATTTCTCCATGTATGATTGCTGAATAATGGTGCAGATTTTGAGTAGCAATAGAGCCCCTGCTCTTTGATTCTGAGGACTAAACGTACATTAAACTGTGATGTTTTGGACAGAAAGCAAAGCAAATTTGTAGGAATTTGACCGCTGGATCATTTGTCCAGTTCATGTTTATTCGCCACAATCCGCAGATACATATACCGATTGTACAGACATTAGCAGTAAGCTAGCTAGCAACGTAACATATTGGAGCGTTCTGGTATTCTTTCTGTTTTCACCAGTTTTTCTCCTTTTTCTTATCATCTCTCTAAGTTTATGACTTACATTCATATTGCTCCAGGATACGTGCAGGGTTTAAAAACGTGCGCACCATACTCATGTGGCCAGAGTGGGACCTTATATTGTGAGATTTAAAGAAATAGCCTGACTACGCCACGCTGAGAAATACTCACAATTTCACAATATTAGACAGATACTAACCGTTCATTCACTAATGAAAGTCAAACCTACACCGTTTTACTGTAGCAAGAACCAGAAATAAACAAAAAGAAACAAAAGAAGATATTCTACTCTAGACACATAGCCAATACATGAAGACACACACACAAATGTACACATGAACACAGACTGAACATGAAAGCGTGTCTCACGTCAGAGGCGTGAGAGTTGGCATCCCTGAGCTTCACCTCAGTTTGAGCAAATCTGCATCTTAAGGCCGTTTCACACTGTTGTGCAGCAATTGCAGATATTCAGACACCAGCAGCTCCTCTATCACTCTTCTACCTGCCTTTGTGTGCAGTTACACCACCTCAAGACTTTGCCTCCCATTCTGTCTGAACACACATTAAGAGTACTTTGTTATGGACCCTTCCTTTAAGATTGACTTTAAACTTTAACTCTATATTCTCAACCTAATCCGAAATCAAATATTGATTCACAATCTAAATGCAGTACAGTTCTCATTCCTTGCTGTCTTTTGTGGGGACATGTGGTCCTCATAAGGATAGAAGTGTAGGAAAACATTGTCACACACATCTTATATCTTCATTATGCCCTGTGACTTAGTCACAGGGGAGAGTATGTCACAGAAGATTAAAATAAGGGAAAGATAAGGGGAAGTGTGTAGGAGTAACAAGGATAAAGGCTAATAAATGGATGAAAACTGTTCCCACAGAGCAGAGTGAGAGAGAAAGAAGGAATAAAAAAGGGGAAGTGGAGGTAGAAACAATATAGATCCCACAGGCGCTCTTCAGTTTTTTTGCCCCATGCTGAGTGCTGCTGCTCACTGGTAGTAGCAGACTGATTAAACTGGAAGACTGGATTCCAACCATCCCACAGGAAAGCCAGCCAGAATATGAAACAGGACTTCCTACAACAACTTTCAAAATAAAACGTTAAATGCTTTAAAGTGCTTTTTACAAAGATTATTTCAGACTTGAATTGAAAAAGACACTGTCTGACATCACAGTAATACAAATGTTGTACATGTTTTCCCCAGACCCTGTAGTTGTAGTGACAGTTTCACATGCTCTCTATATCTACATGTGAAATCAGCTTCTAGTAGGAACGATTTGAACAGGGTTTGAGTGATATATGAGAAAGATATCGACCTGGTCGTAAAACCCAGATAAGCTTATCTTGAAGTCCGTGTTGTCCACCTCTGCTATAATGATTCTTTTGTTTCACCAGAAATTGATTGAATGATTGATGAGGGCTGAATGTCTGTGAGAAGACTTTGAATTGATGCAAATGTGATCTGATTCCATGCACACAAGAATGAGTGTTCATCATCACTGTCATGTCTTCTTTTTTTCCTCTTGTGCATCTCATTATTCTATATTTGTGTTTGACTCGAGATATTTTGTGTTATCAAGTGAATATTTTGCATGAAGATTGACAACTAAGAAGTTCATCATCCAAATCCAATAAGTTTGTAGTTTCAATTCATGTTATATGTTTTTTTCTCCCATCTTAAGCAAATGTCTTACTGCATGGAGGACAAATCCACACTTATTAGAAAATGAATGGAAAAAATGAATAGATGGAAGGATGAATAAATTAACTGGTCAAATTCATTGGGCAGTAAATTACATGACACCTGACAAATGAATAAAATAACTAAAACAGACACATAAATCATGAGATAAATTGCCCAGAGAAATAGAAAATAACAAAATAAACTGATGTACCATGTGATCACATATCTGATCCCGTATCTAACACTTTTTTTTATACATATTGACATGGGTAACCAAGACAAGCAGCATTAGAACTAGACTCTACATGGACCCGATTAGACTAAACATAGTTTGGACTCAGTAGACCAATGAAGACCTCTACTGTTGGCTCCCAGCTGATTGTAGCCTTTACTTTCCCCCCCAGCAGTTCGCCAGCGCCTTCGACTCTATGTGATGCAATCTAACCCCCTCTACATCCTGCTGACCTTCACTCAGTAATCTCTTGTCCCTCTGCTGCCAGTGATTTGCTATTAATGACTTGTCAAACTGATCCTGTGTGACTCCTGAAAAATCATTCAGTCACAAATGTGCAACTAAATACATTTAGTTTTTGTTTTAGCACTTTCAAATCTCAGTGAGCTTTGGTTTGTTCATCAGCGCTTTCCTTATTTATTTATCTTGATAAATTTCACCGTAAAATATTATCCAGATACATTTTATTTTCAAAATACTAATGATGTGGAGTGTTGTCCTTGATTTTTTATAGCCGATCTTTGAGCATTTGTTGCTCATGCTAATATGGCAATGTTCCCACAACAGCTTGCTGTGCTGGGTTGGAACATGATACACCACATAATTATACCAAAATAAAGGCAAAAATAAATGTTTTACGTGTCCTGGGGGGCAGGTGTTGTATTTTATTTCAGACTTTTGCTCTGAAGGCAAAAGCACCCCAGCCTCGCTGTGGCTGCAGCTGCAGGCTTGACGCATCTCTCTCTCTCTCTCTCTCTCTCTCTCTCTCTACCCGCCGTCACCCAGCGCGGCGCCGATGCCTCGTTAAACCCGGAGCCGCCGTCAGGAAGGATGTGCTGCCTGGTTACCGGAGAGAAAACCAGATTTTTTTTTAAATAACAAGATAAAACCCCAGCGGATTTTCTTTTATTTCTGAAGCTAGTTTTCTATGGAAGACAGAGAGGACGGAGACCAACTCCGTGAGAGGAGTGCGTTCCCAGTGTGCGCAGGTGTGTGAGTGTCAGTCAGAGTGAGAGCCTCGGACCCCCACTCAGTGATGTAAAACGTGAAGGTGGATGTTTGGCATGTGGAGGAGGAGCAGGTAAAAGGTAAGACTCGCGGCACTTTATTGACAATTGAACAGCTTTAACACTCCAGGTTGGAGCTCCAGTGGGTTTCAATCTGTTGCCGAGAATGAATGGAAATATTTCCTTTCACGACTCACTGTTACTCGCAGCACAAAAAAAGATACTGACACTTGGTTTCATCAGCAGACTATAGGCGTAGTCTCTAATCTGGGCACGAGGTGTGTGTGTGTGTGTGTGTGTGTGGGGGGGGGGGGGGGTCATTCAATAAATAAATAAATGAATAACAGAAATGATGTGGTTCCCAATACGTCTGTGGTGTT
>JAVQJL010100247.1:0-37942 GCA_036024295.1 Nannoperca obscura | reverse complement strand
CCGTTTATCACACAGAAGTCATCAGTCTGTCCCTCATCAGTCTGTCCAACTGTCCACTTTCACAGCAGACAGCCTCAGACCGACAGGAGGTCTGTCTTACACTGCAGTAATGAACTAACTGACACTTCTGGGTCTCTAGCTTCTCTCTGAATGGACTCCTGCTTGTATGCTACGGGAAAAGTGATTATTGAGCTAAAACAATATACGTTGTTCTTTCACACTTGCCACTTTCTTGTAAGCTCAGTAAATGTGTCCCTGTCGGGATCGGATGTGATGGTCAGCAGTATGGCTGCAGACAGATTTTGGTCTGATCATCTGAAGTGTGCGGCATAGGTTTCCATGGTGACATACTGTACAGCGGTTAAAAGGGAGGTAGTTTAGTAATACTGTTAAACCGGAGTTAAGCCCAAAGATAGATGCTCCATAGCAGGTCAGCAGTGCAGCATGCGTTTCCGTGGTGACCTACCCTGGTTGCCATGATGATCATCTCTGGTTTTGACCAGAGCTTGCCAAACAGTTGGGAGTTGACCTAAACTCAGTATTGATGTACTGATGTAATGTGCCCTTACTGTCACATATTCCTTTATCGGGCAAGTGACTACTTTTGGTAATTTCCGCACGTTAGATATCACACCCTACAGGAAAATGAAAACATTTGAAAAATGTTACAAAAGTAGTATGTTCTTCAATAACAGCCTACGGTTGATTTTTTTGAATTTCAAAGTATTTCAATGAGTATTGAATGAGAATGAGTATTTCAATGAGTGCCCTATAAAGGGATATACACATACGCCAAAATGTTTCTTTTGGAACACTAATACTCAGGTCTGTGGCTTCCCACTGAAACATTGGACGTCTTTATGGAAAACTGGTGACACAATGTTTTTTACATACATGATCTGCCTCAGGCAGTTATTTCATCAATAATCATCTGAGTAGACGCCTGCAGATATGACTCTGAAGAGCAAAGCCATGCTAGCGGTCTGTCCCCTCATTCTTGGGTTTTCCAGTAAACCGGATGCTGTTGTCCACCACAGTACTGGAGACACTACAAGAACCATTCCAAACAGAAATCTGGAGTTTGTGTAACGATGGACAGAAGGTACTACAGGTGCTGCCAAATTCACCTAAACACATTGTAAGTAATTGTATGAATCTAAAAGTTATTTCTGCATTGAGCATTTATGAATGTCACTTAGAAATTATCAGAAAAAAAAACATTTTTAAAATAAAATGACCACTAAACAAAAAAGGACTATTTGAGTATATCAAGTCCAAAATTCAATATTAAAAATAAACAAGACCACGTGAAGGACCACAGACCTGTGAATAAATCCAATACATTTTAAAGCTCAGATCATTCTAAAATGGTTTTATTCCTGTTCTGTCAATGACATCACAGTCTTTTCCTGCAAATCAAGACAAAACTAACAGGCAATCATGGTTCCATGATATATTTTGTGTATTTATTAATGTGATTACTTAATGTGCATCTGATTTTGTTATTGCAGGACATTTGGATTTCCCATGATCTGAACTGTAAGACGTGAGAGCATGTGAGCATCCTGTGACCTGTGGATGAGCTTTGTCCTGACGAGACATGAGGTCATGAGGTGGTGGATCAGATTAGGAAGAAAAGCGGAGATCTGGTGTTTGTTTGACTTTGGTGTGCAAAAGTATACTCTTTATTCTTATTATATATCCAACTTTATTTTGCCCCAACCCCTCCACCCAGCCCCCACAACCAGTGGCATTCCCATGTCACCAGTTACTGTCACTGTTACAATAGCCAATCAGACCTCACCTGCAGAAAGAAGGCAACCAAACAAAGAAGAGCAGAAAAAAGGGTTACTTTCAGTTTGTTTTTTCTTGTTAAATAGTAATAAATACATTGAGATGCAGTGGTTCTTACTTTATCCTTTTCTCTTAAGCAGAAGGGTTAAAAAGTTTTTTTTATTTCTGTTTCTATTTCTTTTTATTTCTTTATTGATCTGTGTTGGATCTTTAGCAGCAATCCGGACCAGTTGTCATGGTGATTAGCAGCACAGAGAGGAGGAGCTGTCTGGAGGAGAAACACAACAGGAGAAGGAGGAGAGGAAGAAGAGAGCAAGGAGGTGGGGAGGATGAGGAGAAGGTGATCCCTATGAGCGCCAGGAAGGCATCAGTGTCCAGTCACCTCCTTCTCCCTCCTCCTCCTCCCTCCCTCTCTCCGTACTCTGTCACAACCAGGTGGAGAGTGACAGAGGGAGGACACAATCTCGAAGAAAAAGTGAGTTTAACACAGACAGGAGAGAATCCACGAGTCCTGAATCACACACGTTGGAGGGTTTCTCCCTTCAAAACCAGCTTCTGTCTTCTTGATGCAGCAGTACACACACACGTGTGTGTATATATATATGTACATATATATACACACCTACATATATATACACATACATACATATACTGCATATATGTGTGTGTGCATTGAGACTGCTCGTCTCTTGGAGCTGTAAATAACTATACTAATGTCATAACTAACAGCGTGAACATGAATATGTGCTCTCCTTCCACTCACAGCTACCATATGGAGTAAAATGGAAAAGCATGGCTCCTCTCTCTTTCCTCTTCATCCTCCTCCTCCTCCTCTCCAGGCTTAAACAACAACCAAGTAGAACACACAACTCCTCAAACCGGAGAAAAATCAAATAATATTAAACAACAATAATAATATTAATAAAAACAAACTTGTCACAATCATTCCTTTCCAATTACAGTCGCAACAAAAGACAACAAACTAAAACCGGATAAAAGGAGAGTTTTCCCAGCATCCTCCTCCTTCCTCCTCCTCCTCTCATGCAGTACAAACTGTCTCCTTCAGCACAAAGTTCACCTCTTTGTCTCTGAACTCTGGCTGTATGTGTGTAGTTGTAGTAGTTGTAGTTAAAATTGTATGGCTTTAGGGCATGGTTCAGGTTTTATCAAGAGTTGGCTGGCCCCTCGTCTGAGTCCGGCCTCCCTCTGCCCCCTGCAGCGGGGTTATTGTTGTTGGAGGCAGGGTAGTAGTCCTCAGGGGGCGGGGCTTGTGGCCCTGGGGCGGTGGGGGCCGTCCGAGTCCGGAAGGCAGACAGTCCAATTGGCAGAGCGAGGGGCAGGGAGGCAGAGCCAAACTGAGAGGCCTCCATGGAAGACACTGCTCCCAGGTGGTGCAGCCCTAGGGACACGCCCACATCCATGCTGTCACTCATCTGGGGCGAGGATCCCTGCTGGCCCCCCCCTCCACCGATGCCCGTCTGTCCCCCCTGTCGCAAGCCACGCCCACTGTTCCCATGGTGGGAGTAAGTCGGGTGGGGATGGTGGGGCGGGTCCAGGAAGTGGCGCTGGTGCTGTTGGGAGGCAGCCGGCTTGTGAAGCAGCAACTGGGTGTATGCTGGGTCCTGACCCCCACCTCCACCATCACTGCCTGGCCACATCCTCATCTGCTGCTGGGAGGGAGCCTAGGGAGGGGTGGGGGGGACAAAGACACAGAGGTGAGACACAAGGAACACAGCAGCTCTCTGTTGTCTCTAGTCTCGGACTGTTTGACAGTGCTGTCAATGGGGATGGGAACTTCCTTACTGCATCTGTATCAAGCAGGACAACACATCCTTTAAAACACAGTGCAGAGAAGCACTACAGACCGGCACCTCCATCAAAGGGAAGCAAAGGCACCCAGTGCTGCAGTGCTTCACCCTGGGCAGTGCTGTTTCAGGCCTCTAGCCTATACTGGTTCCTGCAGGGACCTGGACTCTCCGTCAGTGTATAAACGTGACTCATGCTCACATAACTATGAACGAAAATCCCTAACAATGTCACACTGTTGTCTGTTGCACGACCGCTCACTTCCCTTTGCCTTCCAAACAGACTTCTTAATGACAAATATATAATATAATATCAAATATAGTGGAAAGACAAGGGGGAACCTCACAGGGGTCACATGAAGACCCGGTTATGGGAAGCTGCAGGTTACAGGTTAACTGTGTTGGATGTGGCTGAATGAAGATGGATTTTCAGTTTGCCAGATTCTTTCTGTGGTTGTCTTGGACTTTAAAGCTCATTACTCTCTGGTCCATGAGATCATATCCTACACATAACCCACTCAAAGGTATGACCATCATATGAGTGTGTATGTAGAGCTGAGTCAGTGATGCAGTGCTTGTACCTGAGGGCTGGTCATCTCATAGTCTGAATGTGTAACAGCAGAGTTGTAGTAGCGGTTACTGTAGCGGTAGTTGCGGTTGTCGTTGGAAGAACCACTGGAGCCACCTAGAAACACAACAGAGCAGCATTAAAATCCCCCCACTGCACGTGTGGAACTCGCACTTGACTACAGATCCTGAAATGAAGCCTGGACACCTGCTGGTTCAGGGAGGAATCACTGACCGTCACACCTGAACTTGGAAAACAAATGATTGCTTAGTCGTGATCTATTTAGTGTTTACACTAACTCACTACAGACCAAGAGGAGTAATAATGGACATATGTGGCCTGACAGTGCGACTGCTGTGTCAGCCTGCAGGGTCTCAGTATGTGTGTGTTATCCAGTTACTGACAGCGAGCCATGCTGCACTTCACTGCAGCTTTACTTATCCTCCCTGGTGAATTCATACATGTGTCACACATACATGAAGTGCACCAGGGTTCAGGTGTGTTTTCAGGTATGGACTGGCTGTTTGCGGTCACATGCAGCAGCAGACTGTCCTCCCTCTGCTAAAAAGAAATGCCCTCAGTTTTATGTATGTACAGCACTTTGTAAATACATTAAAGCTATAGAAATGAAAAGATTCCCCCCATCTTCCCTCCTCATGGCACCTGTGACACAGCATAACTCATTTTCTCACACATCAGTGAAGTAAACGAACAACCGAGGATTTTCGTGGCGCTGTTAAACCGTGATGGAGAAGAGAGAGAGGGGTTTTACCAGAGCTAGAAACAGAGCTAGTAGTGGAGGTTGAATGGGAGTGGTCCATGGCAGGAGAGGTGGATGTAGATGAACTGGTGTTGGTTCCTTCATCTGTCGTCTTCTTGAAGAAATTGTGCTGCAAGGCGTAGAATGGCGTGATACGGCTTTTAGGGTCGTAGTCCAGCATGCGCAGGATCAGGTCTGGAAGAGGACAAACGTGGTTTTGTTTGGACTCTTCACTGGGTTACCGAACTTCATTTAAACTTTACAATGTTCAGCTCCTGTGTAAACATACTGAAACACACTCTCTGGACAGTGTTTCAGAAAGTGTGTGCATTCTACATTCCACCCTAACCTTTATTAGTGAACAATAGTTCACTAGTGAGAACAACTGAAGCCACTGTATGGATGGGACAGCCACTTCTTCTCAGTGTTTGGGATGTGCATGTAGGTCCCCTCCAGATATTCCAATGGACTTGTCATTGTTATTTCTACGGAGGCTCTACATTTCTATCCATGTCACTGTTTTCATTTCTTACTGAATGAAAAAATACAGTGCATCTCCCTCCCTGCAGACTGAAAGTGTTGCTTTACCTTTAAACTTCAGGTAGTCACAGGGGGCGTGTCCTGGCTCCCCTGCCCTCCGCCCCCCTGGGCCCCCAGTCTCTACACCCAAAATCTCATGAAGACGCCGTGTGGCTGGGGGCTTATACTCCTGGAAAACACACACATATATTTAGATACATCAAAACATCTGTAATAACTCCTATAAACCCAACACACAAGCACTGAGGGACATGCACCTATTTGCCCTTTTAGCACTTCGGTATCTTCTATCTATACCGGTCTTAACACCAAGTGTTTACTTCTTGGGGTTTTGAACACATTGATGAATCCACAGACTTGTTTGTGACTGTTCTCTTCTTATTTTCAAGCAGCAGCAAAGAGTTGCTGATGAAAACTTCTGCTTACTATTAGCAAAAAGAGCTGGACTAGATAGAACTAACTTTTACACTCTTTTCACTGTAACTTTTAAACATGTTTTCCATTTACTTGGGACTCTGACAATAAGTAGAAATAGATAATGTCACCAGCAGGAGTTTAAAGATGAATGGATTATGTAAAAGGATGTGAAGTCCAATACCTTCTTGATATCCTTGTTCTTCTTCACTGTCCACAGACCGTCCGACAGCTTGTCAAAATACTTCCTAGCTTTAGGAGCTGCATCCAGCATGTGGCTGGGTGGGACCCCCAGAACCTCCACAATCTTATTCATCTGGTCAACCTACACACACACACACACACACACACACGAGAGAACACATAGTCAAGCTCTCGGGTTCCTGAACATCTACAGTTATCTACAGCTCACAAACATATTGAATATTATGTGAATAAAAGAGAATGCGGAATCACTGCCTGTCCTACTTAACTGATATGTTTATGGTGGTGTTGCTCTTACCTCATTGGAGCCACTGAAGAGAGGCTCTCCTGTGTGCATCTCCACCAGGATGCATCCCAGAGACCACATGTCGATGGCCAGGTCATAGGGCATTCCCAACAGAACCTCAGGAGAGCGGTAGAACCTGCTCTGGATGTACTGATAGATCTGAGAGGAGGATGAGAACAGTTCACTTTCTATTAGCCATTTCCAACCTATTCACCATGCTGTGTTAGTAACAGCTCTTCGTCACCCTTCATCTACAGGTGGAGTGAAGATGGCACTCAGGACACTGAGTTGCCTGCTATTTCAGTAGATGCCCACTGAGAGAAGCCATGTTCTGCTCATAGAGCAGCAGCGTCACCAGTCAACCACAGTCTCTTATTGTGGTTCAGGAAATAAACCCTTCATACAGAAGCTTACCGAGTTCTTCCAGATACATGAAATGTTGCTGCCAGAGCGAGGCTAACCTAAACACTGACGTACTGATCACATACATTTACTGTAAAAACACTGAATTATTAAAAAGCATCTGGGCAGATACAATACCACTGATAAATACTTGGTTTCAGGGTGAACTGGGACATGGGACCCTGATGGTCACCGGGGCTGGAGCACGACGAGAGGCACTTCTAATGAATGGGTTTCTATGAAGTGCACTACTAAATGCTCTCTGACAGGTGTGTGTGTGTACTGTGTTGCTGCTCACCCTTTGTCCGAGCTGGCAGGATGATCCAAAGTCGACTATCTTGATGGCAGATCTCTTGGGGTTACACAGCAGGATGTTCTCTGGTTTCAGGTCGCAGTGGATGATTGACAGCTCTGGAGTGGCCAGGAATAATAATGCTGTGGACAAACAGGACATAAATTTTATTTTTACCATCAGGACCACCATTTGTACTATCTACATTTGTGACTGTAAAACAGTTACTGTTATATACATATTTATACACACATTGCTTTGCACATGCTTTCATTAAATAGAAAAATCCACATGTCAAAGAGTTTCACCATCATCCTGATATACATTTCCATAATTATTGGACATTGGACTTGCAGCATTCTGCCTGCCTGATTTGATCATGTGTTGACTTGACCACTTGGGGGCAGACAACAACAAGCTACAGATCACATGTAGTGTTTCCAACACCCACCTGTACAGAGCTGCTGTGCAAATTTCCTGGTGAGGTTGAGGGAGACTCCTCTGAAGTTGGTGTTCCTCAGCAGGTCATACAGGTTGTAGCTCAACAACTCAAACACCAAACAGAGATGATTCCTAAACATAAAGTGACGCTTCAGGTGGACTGCACAGAGACAGGCAGACAGACAGACACAGAGACAGATGGGAGAGACAAGGAGGAAGGTTAAGATATGCACTGAAACAGCTCAACATGCATGCTGTGTTGTCGTGCTATTTCTTTGGTCAAATTTGGATTTCCAAGGTCAGGAATTAATTTTGACTTTTTGATTTGGCTTTAGAGGCTGCATATTGTTGTGTGTACTAGTTTGATGAGTATCTGAGCTTCCTTCCTTAAAGTTATTTCAGTGTCACCAATTAACTGCAGACTGTCAGTCCTGTTTTCTTTATACATCCATAATGAGTCTGCGGCTCCAGAGTGATGCTGGTAGATACAGGTTAGATATTTTATCATCTCAGCAGTCCCTTTCTAACGAGGACCACAGCTTTCAGTTTTATTGTGATTATATCCATGACAGTTTAATTGTATTTCAGGACTTGCTACTTTCAGTTTTGTATTTACCTTTATTCTTGTCAACCAATCTATCTGTCTATAGGACACATACGATTAGTGGCATTTCAATGTCCTCCCAACTGTGGGGTCTAACGTTCAGCTGCACAAGAGAAAAAACTGAAGTACATTTGTGACAGAGAACTTAAAGCACTTCAGAGAGAGCGAGAGACTATACAATACTGGGTGATCTGATACTGTGGACTATTTTATTTTGAAATAAAACAATAAATACATATTACATTTTATTTAATACATCTAAAAGAATGCATTCTGACTGGCAGCTCTAACTTGATCACGTTCATCATCATGTTCATTATCAAACCTGTGTGAACACGTGTGAGGCTGCATGTGTTATATCGGATCCCTGTACTACCCCACCCCAATGCAATATGTGTCTGTGTGTGTGTGTGCGTGTGTGTTCTTACATCTTACCTATGTAATATTTCATCTCAGTATCATGCTTGTTCATGAGCTCCAGCAGGCGCAGTTCGATCTGTGCCTGGTTTAGAAATGCCTTTTTGTTCTTAATGATCTTAATGGCAACCCATTCCTGCTCGTGGTGGTCGTAGGCCTTCACCACCTGCAGACAGACACCAACCGTCAGTGTCATCACATGCCATGATAGACACATAAGGCTGCTTCATTAGACAGTGAGTGACTTGGAGCCTAACTTTGTCCTGTCATGTGCATAGTATATGCTGAGTCAACATAAGAAAAAGTGACAGCTTGTGCTGATCTTGAAATCCAGGAATAAGAAATAGAAATAGTTCCAGAGTAAACCCCAAACTGTCCTTGGAATACAGATTAAACAGCTCCAATCCAACAACTCCAGCTCTGTACTGAACACACGGACGTGAGGTTACAGAAACTCCCTGATGGACTCCTAATGTATTACTGACTGTAGGAACCACCTAAGACATCAAACAAATCAACATTCTTGGTTTTGTGTATTGATTGATTCAGAACATGCTACGCTGGAAGGAGAAGTCTTTGAGAGTGTTGGTTGGAGTTTATAAAGAAGATTTTAGAAACTGACAATAAATGTGTATTCACTTTTCTTGTTTGACCTCACCTGTCCGAAGGAGCCCTTCCCGATCAGCGAGTCTATCTCATAGCGGTCCAGCCACTTTTCTCCATTTTTGACAATGTAGTCGTAGTTGTCGTCGTCATAGCCGTCGTTGTAGACTTTTCTCTCCTTCTTGGTGCTGCTGTCCTCTGGAGGGACCTGCTGGGCCCGCCGCTTCTTCTTAGTATAGTACACCTGTGGAGGAAAAAGACTGCTTTGTCTCCCAGCTCTGCTTTATGTTACATCAAAACAACAAACCCCAGAGCATCGGTTTATCTATCTTTATAGTTTGAGGTGCTTGGACGTAATGCTAGTTATATCAAGACAGCAGTCCAGCCCCCTCTATAGAGTTTAGGATTTTCAATTTAGCTGCTAATGACTCTTTAAACATTGGTCCCACTTAGCTGAGGCTTTAGACAAGTTCACGGCCCGACACACCTGGGATCACTACAGCTGTATCACAGAGTGGGGCTCGAGATCAGCGCTAATCATTTTCCTGATCATCTGGGACTTTGTTACAACTCGGGTGGTTTGATCATTTTCTGGGCTGGCGGTTACTAACAAAATCAAATATAATGATCGCACTTTTTAAAACTAAATGCAATCTTTTCTTTACTTAACACAAATACAGATAACAGAGTACCAACAGAAAGTTGTTACACTACTATGTTGTATGTATTTTCATTCTCTTTGAAAGTTGCATCAGTGGGTCGACTCCAGCAAGTGCCACCTGACATTATTCACTCCCCACATGTTGCTCTGATTTCAAAAACCTATTTAGTTTGTAGGAGTCAACATGAAGTAAACCCTGTTACAGGGTGAATTTCCCCTTTAAGCCAATCATTTACAAGACTATAAACCAAGCAGTTCAACTCTGACTTCATTTAAAACATGTTTTTAAGTTTGAATTTGAATTCAGCTGACAGGGCTGAGCAGAAAGACAAAGCTGCTTCCATGATCCCCCAACATTATTTAACATTTAAACCCTTGGTGGTTGTTCAACTAGCAGCCAAGAAACAACAATGCTTTATCTCAGATATGACCTAAAACATAATACACAATGCAGGAAACCCGAGAAAGTAATTAAACAAGGACAGTCCAAGACAAGCACTTACACAGGTGTGTGTGTGTGTGTGTGTGTGTGTGTGTGTGTGTGTGTGTGTGTGTGTGTGTGTGTGTGCATGTGGCATACCTCATTGATGTGCTTGTAAGTTTTGATGAGGTCAACAGAGAGTTTCCTCAGTGGGGCGCTGGCAGGGTCTCTGAAACTGGGGGGGATCCTCCGCTGGAGTATGGTCATATCAGACAGCACCTACAGAGAACAGCAACACACATGAGAAGGTGGATTGTGGACACCACTACCATACCACAGTGTGTATATGTATATTGAAACTGAAAACACGGTGTGTATTCTGTGTATCACTTCAAATTCACATCCTGCAGTTCACCTTTGCACCACCAGAGTCGCCAAATTAAAATCGACAAAACTAAATCCCTCTACATTTAAGACAAATACCACATTATACTGGCATACTCGCATAACACGGGCTAATTATTTAATCAATAATCAAAAATTCTCATTTCAGGCCAAAAGATATGTGTTCGATCACACTGTGAAGGTGACCCCAGTAAACTAACACACTGACCTGCTTATTCCACTAGTCACTGCTGCGTCTGGTTAAGAGGTGAAATTTAGACACAGCAGTTATTGTCCTTCATATTTAACTGGAGCTAATTCTGACAATACACGTATAAAAATATGTAGAATTTTAGAATTGATCAGTGTGCTGTCCCTTCTTTAAACGATTTGTCTACTTGAAGCAACAAGATGTATTGGACGGTATCTCTACTCAGTTTAAACTGCTAACTGACACCCATTGTCTGCATGTCTCAGAAGCTTACACTAAAGGATGTGGAGGAGGATTTCAGGTCAAAGAGTGGAGTCTGTCCTGGACCATAGTGAGGATGCTGACTTGATGGCCAGCTTCCCTGAGTAGAAGTTCTTATTTTACGTATTCCATATGTTAGGCTTGGCAGTGTTGGTTTGATCTGGTGGCCTAAACCACCATAATGTGCTCCTCAATCTTTCATGAACAGTGAGGTTACAAAGACAGCAGGTAGACCACGTGCAGTCGTCACATATTTCTCTCACTGCCCAGACCTTGTGAGCAGAGGTGAACACTGGAATGTGGACTGAGGCTTTATCTTCACCACAACCACAACAGTCCAGTACAGAGACTATTTCACTAACCCATAGTGAACATCATTAACCTTTTAGTGAATAAGACTCTGATATCTGAGGCTCCCTCCCCTACAATACACCGTGTCTCTGTTGAGGTTTTAGACTTCAGAGGTGCTGCTTTAGTTGAATGCTCGCCACACCTCAGCAGCACCTCAGGTCCTGGCCAGACATACTGTGCTTCACAAACACAAGAGTTAGCAAGATGCAACCTTGTTGGGGTCAAATGCTATTCTTGACTTAACCCAAAGAACTTGCTCCATGTATTCAGAATGCAGGTCAACACAACCCTCACACTTAGTACTCTTGCAGCACCTCCCATAGAATTCCTGGGGGAACATTGTCATTAGCCTTTTCCAGATCCACAGATCACATATTCCCTTGACCGGGGTGCTACAGATGGCTTCTTTCCTGGACCGGCATGACATGATCTTTCCCAGCTAGTAGTGTGGGTCCTCGATAGAACAGACACACCTTTGTCTCAATCCAAAACACTTTGGCTGGGGTCCAGCTGTACCTCCTGACCAGGAGGCAGGACAGTCGGTTCCAGGTGCTCCTCAATGGGTTCCTTGCAACTCCCCATTTGGGGAGGGAGTGTATATCCCTGCACTGCACTCTTCTATAGGATGTACAGTACTGGTTTTTAAGTATGTAAAAAAAAATTATATATGCAATGTAAGTGATGGCCAATTCCTCATACAGTTTTGCACAGGTGTCCACATTCCCTCAGTGCACTGACTCATGAAATTTCACGCTGATAGACCACTGCTAACCGCGTTAATGTCAAGCTGAAAGGTTATTGGCTGTTAGTTGCTATGGTTTTCAGAGAAAGACTAAAACCTGTCAGAGGCAGTTTGGGCGATGTGTAGGAATGAATTGATCGTTCACTAAACCCCTCCTGCGAACAGCGATTGTCCAATCACAGCCTAGCAACCATAACTAGACATGGCAGGTCTGTCAAGCTTTGGATTCCTCCCCATGTCTACGTGGTGTGCACGGGGCTCTAGTAAGACAGATATTCTGCATTTAAATACTTGCAGTGCTTTCAGACAGTGGTTGCCCTGTTTTGAATATAAACACGTCAACAGTGACAGCGGCAAGAAGAGGGAGGGCGGCGGCCGCTCGACATCTCGTCCAGCTCTTTGCCGCTGCATTTGGAATTGATGATGGTCAACCTTTTTCAACTTGCCATCTCTGTGTGGCCATGGCAACCAAAGAAACCGAAACAATACTTTCCATCAGTCATTGTTTGATGGTGAAGAAGGTTGGGAACTCAAATATCAGCCAGAGAGCAGACAGATCAATGAAGGAGCAACATCATCTTCAGAGTCGCATTATCTGGTCCGGGGCAATAGATAACGTTTGTGGCATTAGTTAAGAAAACTTGCTAAATGAATCATGTCATACTGCTAACCACTTTGGTTGTATTTTAAGCTACAACCCGCCCTATCCAGCTGCGAGATGAGGTTATACAAGGTGGATAGTAGCAGCCTGTGGTGTACAGGCCGGTGGGATCTGAGGTAGCCTGGAGCCATGGAGTGTTGCGCCCTGCTGCTACTAGCCCCTTTTATGCTGCCTGTTCAAGGTGGGAATGTTGTGCCATTATCCTGCCTCATGAACATGGAATGGGTGGGGCATTGTTGTTCAAGTGTTGAGCCGGAGCGGAGGCAGAAACAAAGCCGAGTTGACGTCTGTGTAAAGTGGGCGAGCTGGCGACCCACCACCGGGGGATTAAAAAAGCAGCTAGCAGCAGTTAGCAGCTAACTCAAAGAAAGACGGTCTTCTTTCCAGCAGTACTGTGGGATCTGTTTAAAAAGACCTTCTGTCTGAAAGCACCTGAAATGTTCCCTCATAGTGGGGCATGGTGTGGGTGGAGCATTTGCATACTGATGTTGCTGTTGATTACCATGGCAATCAACAGAATTTCTGACTTCTAACTTCAAAGCATGTAGATTAGCTCTAATGGGCACATTTTCTGATTCACCTCTGTGAGGACACACAAAAGACTCCGACTAAAATTCAACGAGCCAGCAGAGCTACGTTTATAGAAACATTTCTACCCTATGGAGCTTCAGGTACGCATGCACACATTTAACGAATAATACATCTATGTGTAAAGGATACAGTGGCTACAGAGAGATCACATGGAGAACTGGTCAGCTTGGCTGCTTGTTTTTCCCCTAGACATTTCGTATCAAAGATTGTTGATAGTGAAACTAACTTTAAGCATGTTGAACAAGGGGTCAGTAATCTCCTTTCCAGTAACACTAGATCTATTTTGTGATCTCTCTTCCGCAAACCTTCTGCTCACAAATGTAAACTTTATTAACAATCTCATGGCAGTAGTCTCATATTCAGTAGCTTGACAAGGCAAACACTGTTTTAACTGATATGAAAAATGAAAATGAACATAAACACTTGCTGCTGTGGCAATCAACAGGTGAAACAGGTGAACTGCAAATCAGTTCCTGTGCCAAGGGCATGTAGGGTAGAGCCATAGGAACACTGTGTATGTTTGTGTGTGTGTGTGTGTGTGTGTGTGTGTGTGTGTGTGTGTTACCTGCTGCTGCTCGGCCATGGAGTGGATGGAGCTGAAGGAGGGGTGTGTATGTGTGTGCTGGCTGGTCATGGCTGGCTCAGCGAGGGAGAAGCCCTGGGCAGTGGAGGAGGAGGAGGAGGAGGAGGAGGAGGAGGAGGAGGTGGGCGGACATCCTGAGCTGCTTACACCTGGGGAGAGAGAGACAGAGAGAGACAGAGAGAGAGAGAGAGAGATGATCAGAGAGGGAAACCCTAACGTTCTAATCTGTTCCTCTGCTTCTATCTGTGGTACATCAGAGCTACAGCTGTCAATCACACCACAGTCATTGATTATTACTTTCCACAACATTTACAAACACACCACTCTCACATTTGTGCAATTGATATGAAAATGTCTCCAGTGTAGGAAAAGTTATGTCAAGCTAGAGCACAAGGGATTATGGGTTTTTTCAGGCTTATACCTACATTAATATCTGTTAACAATATATCCAATATTCATATGTTTAATATGAACACGTAACACTAACAAGTCTGAATGATCCCCTACATGTGACATCTGGAAGACATGCAGTGAGCCGGTGGTTGACAGAGTCCCAGGTGGACACACTATGTAATGGAAACTGTTTCAAACCTTCTCAAATATAACCTTGACATTTCCTGTTACTCATCAGCCAACATACATGCCACTGATACACAATAATGATATATCTGTGATAACCTTAAAGCAGCTGACAATGTCATGCTGAAGTAGGACTTGAGGTAAATTCACAAATGCACAAAGAAATCTCATATGAAACGCTCCTGGTTTGATCCTCAAGAGTTCATCTACAGATATTAGATGTGCATCAGATGGAGGATTCATTTTTTCATTTATTAGGTTACAATCTAGTCTTTATCTTTTTCCAAAAAGTTTCATTAATAGCGGGGAACTGTACAAGGTGGCCCCTCCCACCAATGCACGACTCAGAGCACAACATAACTTAACATCTCTCACAGTTCTTAGGGACACCATTTTTTAAAATGAAAAATATGAATTGCAGTGAATAAAGTAATCTGACCACTAACTACTGGTTAAACAGACTGCATGAAACGCTAAATTCAAGAATAATCTATTAAGCCTATTGCCTTCAGAAACACTTTGTCCAGTGTGTTTAAAACTAATATATAGCTCACCTGCAGCCAGATGTAGCATGTGCACCAAAAAACCAAGGCCCTGTCCAGTTATGAAGGGAGACTGTTCTCACAGTGGTCAGGATAAAGACACGAGGCCTGCTGATAATACCAATACAACAAATAACAATCTGCTTCGGATACTGAGTGCATGCTGTCTGTGTGCTGTGAGCACTCGGCCAGTCATCCTGTGGTGTTTTGCTAGTGGAGGAAAAGGACAAAATGCAAAAGTCAAAATTCTGCTCTAAATGGGGCAATCGTTGAGTCACAACAGCCAATCAGAGAGCTCTCTAACAACTTCTTGTGATGCCAATTCAGCATGCTGAATCGGCTGTGATATGGGCCAACACCAGGCCGAGCAAACTGTGCCGGACACACTTCAACAGCTACAGCTTGTGGTCAGCACGACAATATGAAGGCTAAGTGTCAGTCTCGTCCTGTAGATGCCCAGAATGTCTGGTGGAGCTTCCACACAAGATGCAAATATATTTCTATATATATTGGTTTGTAATAACCAATCAGTATGCAGCATCAGTTGCCTTTTGACCTTTCAATGCAAACAAATGTAGGTAGACCATGGATGTCAAGCACACACCAGGTGATCACAATGGCTCAAGGGCAAGCAAGGCTAAGCACCTGCTGCAAATTCACATTGCAAGTGAGCTAGCTACCACAAGTGTGGGTTAGAATACAGCTTACTGCATAATTAAGGATGGTCACTCTGACTTCTAATGGACAGGGCATGGCTCAGCTGCTGGGCTGAGTGGAGTGATGAAGGTCGCGCTCTCACAATGAGCAACAGGTGGAACACTGTGAAAGTGCCTTAAAGTGTGGTGTGTCTGTTCTACCAGCTATAGTCTGATGTATGACACGTCTCACCATCATACAGTATGTTCATTGAGGAGGACTGATCTCATAATTTGTATCCAACATAACTAACATATCTAAACAAGCTCACAGTTGTTCTCAGCTTGAACCCATCACTTGCCGTGAACCGGTGTCGAGCTTCTTGTGTTCCTGAGCTCTCAGTACTATCACACAGAGAACTGGTGGAGGGGTCTCATGCCTGCTCCTCACAGCCGCCAACGACCCCAACAGCCTGTGGATCTGGACCTTTCCGAGACTTACTGAAAGCCACTGCAGTCTTCTCCTGAGCAGTACAGCGGTCGGGCCAAATCCAAAACCCAAACAAAGTTAACGTGCAATATCACTCTGCTTCTTCCTCCCTCTTACACACAAATCCACATGGAAGGGAACCTCAACATGTGCACATGCAAATGAATTTCTGCTGAATTCTGTATCACTCTCATTTAAATGAATGCAATGAGTGTTCCATAATAGAAGAGGCAGCGGTAATAAAAGTTAAGAAATACTGAAGTTTGGCTGTTTGACAAACTATCAAACTTCATTTTCTGACCCACCGAGAATGATGGGCTTTGTGTGAATGCAGTATCAGCAACAAGAATCCATTTTATGAAAAACTGTCTAAGTAAAATAAATAGCAAATGACCAGCTGAAGGCATGGATGTAATTACAGTATACAATCTACCTCTATGTATGTGTGTGTGTATAAATAAATATGTATGTATGTATGTATGTATGTATGTATGTATGTATGTATGTATGTATGTATGTATGTATGTATGTATGTATGTATGCATGTATGTCTAAAGCAGCAGCAACAGGAAATACAGTTAGCAGTAGCAACAGGAGTATTGAGAGCTGAACAAAATGCTGTTTTCTCTCTATTCACTTGCACGACCACAGGTGGTGAACCAATCAGATCAGTGCAAGAGTCTGGCATGGGTTGGCCCTGCTACCGAGCAGGTGGACAATATGAGAGCAGCTAAGCAGGCTATATTGGGTCTTTGGGTAAAAGGCCATTAGATGGCCAGCCTCTGCCTGACATGAGGGAAAATCCAGTTGAAATGAAACAGCACTGCTGCTCTCTGCACCAGTCAAAGTAAAAGAGTGTTCAGGTCGATGTTTCTATCCATATAACATAATCTCAGGGAACATGTAAGAATAACGTTGGTAATTATAGGTACCTCACCACTATTATCGACCATGTACAGTACTCAACACCTCCTTCCAAATGGCTCCCTGAGAGGTTAAATCGAGCTCTGTGGCTTCATGAGGCTCTACTTGTGAACTTGAAAAACACAGTTCTGAACCTCTGTGTGTTGAACTGCGTGTGATAAGCTAGAGAAAGTAATCCAATCACTGTCACTGGGACTGGTCTGCTCTGGGTCGGGGCCTGCTCACAGATCTGACACTGCTGCTGGAGAGGGAGAGAGAGAGAATATCTGCCTAGTACTGAGAAATCTGCACGGTCTCTTTAAGAGACTGAGAGGCACTCACAGCACTTCCTCAATCTGGCATCCCCCTTCTTACGCTGCCATTGGTCGGGGCCCCCTCTTTCTCTGTCAGCTGATTCGCTGTTGGTATCTAAGGGCTGGCTGGCCAGCACTCTATAAATAAACCCAGTGCTGTCTCAGCAACCAGCCTACAATAGTCATTAGCTACTTCTCGCTCTCCTCTTCCGCCTCTCTCCTGCTAAGCAAGTAGCTTCCAATAGCAGGCCTGGCTCCCAGCAGCAGCAGTCTGACATACTCTCCCCTAGCAACCCAACCCACCCTACCAGCCGCTCTCTCCTCCCCTTTTCCTTCATCATCCTTCCTGCTTTCTGAACCCTCTCTACCTCGGAATCAGATTCTCTCATCTGTTTGTCCATCCATCATCCATACATCCCTCACGTCTATCGTCCCTCCTTCCTGCTCAGTATATCTCAGCAAGAGACATTTTCTCTTTCTCATCTCTTCATCTGTTGATGCACAATGATGTAACAATATTTAGGATGACAGTGAGGAGGCACTGCAGACAGCACAGCAGTGTACAGTACAGTCAGAAAGGAATGCTTCCTGCTCACAAAACAACTCCATCAGAGTGAACTAACCGTGTGCAGCACTGCCAGGGACAAGGCTCTCTTTAACACACAAGTCTGTAGTCAAGACCACTGAAGTTGTGTCAGACACAAGTCCAAGTGTGAGTGGACAGCAAGTCTAATACAACTAAACAATGCTAAACAGACCACAGACTGTTCCATTACAAATGTACATGTTGCATTATTTTCTAAACTCATGATGGCAAATCCATGAAAAGTAAGGTATGGAAACTACACAGACTGGACTGGAATATTAATCCCTGCTTTAAACCTTATAAACTCATCTTTCCTCCAGACATATTTCAAAAATATGGCACTAAAGCTACCGCAGGCTTAGTGCCCCACCCACTAATATGACAACCAGCTAATCCAACAGCACAAACCAAAAGCATGATCTCCATCAGATGATTTTAACAATTGTGTGTGTGTGTGTGTTTACAAATGGCTAGCTGGGCAACACGTATACTTACAAAGAAACATATCATGTCCAGTTTAATCCTCACACAACATGCTTGGTGTCTGCACGTCACGACGGACTGAATTATTATACAGTAACATGTCTTTCACACACACAGTGAGAGGGTGACAGAATCAGTACAATCCACAGCACACATATCCAATGAGGAATATAAGAAAAGTGTTGATGCCGCTTCAGTTCTAACCCAAATCACATTGGCTATCAAAGGCCACCTACACAGGGTTTTCCTTCAGAGACTCCTGCTCACGTAGTGGTCCAGATAACTGTTCAGCAGAACTGACAGCAGGTTTTTACAATCCGCCTATCGTAGCGAGTCATCATTTCCTGGTTTCAGAAACTTGGATAAGGCCTTATCCAGTACAGCTCAACTTCAACTGCATTAGTGTATTAGAACCAGACCATTCACTTAGTATGAATATATACTCTGCCATTACTAAAACTGTCAAGTATACACGTTTTAAGTCAGAGCAACATTTTAGAGCCCCAACAAAGAAAACATCATTTAATTTCCATAGCACACACAGAGTTCCAGTCAAGACCATGATTGACCCAGACAGAGTCCTCTACCAAGACTTAAGTTAAAGTGGCTTTACTTAAGCTTTAACCAGCACCCATTCAGGATGATACCAGTCTCTAAGAATGGCAGTGCACCACTTTGGTCCAGACTGAAATGTCTCAGAAACTATTGGATGGATTGTGATGATCATGTTCCCCTCAGGATAAACTGTAAGAACTTTGGTGATCATCTGACTTTTCATGTAGCGCCCTCATCAGGTCAAACTTATTGTCATTCAATTTGTCCAAATCTTTGGTTTATGACTAAAACCTTGCAAAACTACATTACCACCAACCTCACATGTACTTTATGTTTGGTGTTAATTGTCATTGTAAGCATCTTAGCATGTTGCGCTCAGAGCACCAGCGTGCCTACATACACAGCCATGGGGACAACAGACAGGACTGTCAAAGTTTCTTGATGTAACATGTTCAGACAGCAGAAGACTTTTCCGTTCCTGGTAGCAACACCGAACCACGTCCAAACCTGGTTGTGAAGGAGGGGTCAGCTGACACATGTTGACCCGTTCAGAGGACCCCCCGTGGGTCAGACATGCGTCACCATGTCAGACTCAGAGGGGTATTAGTTAGGCTCATTATACAGGATGCTGACACAGGAACAGATTATATATACACAGCAATTCAATTCATTAAAGCCAGTTATCAATAATCACAACATGGAGCACATGTACTGTATGACATGCTAGACCACAGAACAATAATTTGAGTGCACCTTATCCAAAACCAACAGTCCACCCTTATTGAGTGGACAATATATTAGAAACACTTCACAGTAAAACGCAGTATAATTCAGTACTATAACTCTGCCAAAATGATCAGAGCATTGGATCAACACGTCTATAAAATAGTTTCAACAAAAACTGAAAATGACTACATTATTATTAGACATGTGTACCTAATAAACTGGAAACTGAGTAGTGTAGAATCAAAGAGCAGCTCAGTGATATGTGATCATCTGTGTAAGTTAAAGAATTGTAGTTTACAGCACACTGGGACCGACTGCAGGCCGAGGCAACCCAACACATCATAGTCACATACTGTTCATGAGCTACGACCTCGACCCAGCCACAGACTGACTACAGCCGCTGTACAAAAACTGCAAACACACAGAACAAAAGCTAAACATGTACATAGCTGGATCAAAGGAGTCTGTCTGAACCGTGTCTGTACAGGAGGAGTAGCTGAGCAGCACGTTAGCAGCAGCAGCTTCAGCGTCCACACATGATGATGCATTCAGGCACAGTATCGAGTGTAGGCCACCTTCATGTTGGCAGTACTCAGAGCCCAAAACACAATCACTGTAGCCACGCATATAAAAGGGAAGAAAATGAACTGCAAGCATAAAAATATGCTTTGAGTCATGTTCACACGCAAGTGAAACCCAGGGTTTTCCACGGCCTGTGTAGGCAGCTGTGATGATACAAATGGGATGCATGACATGGACAAGTGAAAAACAAACAAACTAACAGTACTGGCAGAGCACATGGTAATCATCCCACAGTGTACAGCCACAGACAGACTGCAATAACCAGTCACCATCACAGTAGCAAACAGCCCACAGTGGGTCAAACTACTCGAGAGAAGAACATACACAGGTCTCATAAAGAACTGGACAGAGACCCTTCTAACAGATGATGATGCTATACAAACACCGATCAGCACTGATCATATCTTTACTTACAGAGAACTCTTCACAAGATGACGTTAAAAATTGAAATAATGTAAAACACCAAGAAATCAGGTCAAGTCAAGATGCTCTTTCTGATCAAACTATATTGTTATTTCCCCGGGCAGGCAGATCAATCCAGAGCCTCTGGGCCCTAAAGACAAAGGCTAGGGCTCCTTCCTTTTAATCGTGGACTCGAAAACAGATGGAGACCTGTGCACAGGCTCATATGGGGTTGAAAGGTCTGAAATATAGCAAGGAGCCAGATTATAAAGACTTACAGCTGATCAATAACATGTTGATATCCGCCCTGCTCTACAAGGTTGACATCAATACTGACACTTAAACATCACATAATAATATCAGTCGATAATTCTTATTTAACACATAACATTCCCTAACAATTTTGGTAAGCATCCCTTAAATGTGGTTATTAAAGACTTGTGAGCCTTACTACTGATCAATAACATGTTGAGATCCATCCTGCTGTATACAAGAAGCCAGTTTAAAGACGCTAACAGGTAGGGCTAACACTCTGACTAAAGGCCTGGAAGCTGAGCTCTATACGATCTGCAGGGGCTCAAAGAAAAGCATGTTTCTAAAGTCTCTAAAATTGGATCTAGTTTTTGAAATATTTCTGAAGTGATAAAAACAAGATTCCACCAGTACTGTGGCATGATGCTGAAAATGTCATAAATAGAGATACAAGCTATGTTTTAAGGAATGAGTAAGAGTGACACTGACCATGAAGAACAACAACAGAAACCAGAGAGGGGAACATTGGACTGAATTAACTGGAAGTTGCATTGTCATACAGAAAGTAAGTGAAGGATAATACGCTTGATGGAGAGAAGTACAACAAAATTGTATTCATCACTAAAAGGCCCACTGAAAGTCAGAGCCATCCCAGAGGATGACATGAGAGAGGATGTAAAGCTTTGACACTGAACTGAAGTCAACTATGATGTCTTGGAGTTTTACTCAGTGCTTCTGATCTGCAATCAGCACATTCAACAAACGGACCCAGACGCTACCTGAAGATCTAATACGTCAAATCAGAACATATCATCACATGTATGACAAGCAAGTTACACACTGGTAAAAACAGAAAGTATTAAACCGATAAAAGTGACAGCATGCTCATCATTGACCTGCTGTGGAGCTTCACTTCTCTCTCAGGTACATGTTAACATGTCCTGGCCTGAGGACATAAAGGCCAGCACTTCCTACACTCAGAAGTAGGCAAGTATTAAGACCTAAACTGTGAAAAGCTCACAAAACAGAATGAACAGATGAGCTGCACAACTCCTGCTTGAACGTTTCATTTTTTAACTCCCCAGTGCAAGTGTTTGAGGGCTCTGTCACACACTTTTAATACATCTACACCTCTGCAAAGACCCACAATGCATAGGGCTGTGACATGAAAACAGCAATGACAGTGAGACTGCATAAAACCTCTGGTTTCTTACTGTATTATGGTGGCAGGATTTTGGATGAGAGGTCTGACAGTTACAGAACTATGTCCAACAAAAAGCCAGTAACAAATAGTCCACTACTTCATTAAAGTTCACAAACGTGCTGTCCCATCCAGGCAGTGTTTGGAGCACACACAAACTGCTGCACTCACACACTAACAGTGAAGTCACAGGTGACGTGGATTCAAGTCTGTCAGGGTTCAGTGCTCAGGGCTTAGCAGGGACTCTAGATCTGGGCCATGGACTTCTGACTAACAGTTTATATTTAACTCCCATTTTTCTATATAAGTCCTAGATTTTGGAATATGAATGAATAAATCCTTTTGCTTTGATCTACAAGAGGAGTCTGTGTGAGCTGTGTGGATGAAGCATAAGAAACACGTGTTTACCTGAGGTTTACACTCTGTACCAACTTCTGGACCCTACAGGTGCGTTTCCATCAGCTGCAGAGCTAAATAAACCTGAGCATGAGGTTCTACACTTCTGTTGAGCAGCTTCTTTTGTTTCAGCTCACATGAGACCATGTTTGCTTTCTGAAGCCAGTTAATGACAAAGAGGTGCCACTAACAGGTCTCTTGGTGTATAATGGAGGGAGTGTGCTTGACAGCTAGTTGTTGTGCAATGGAATCAAACCAAACAGCTGATCTGTCATGTAATATTCACTACATCATTATTTATTTGCCTATTTGTCTCATAAGAGAGTAAAACCTTTTTAGTGATATAGTGGAAGTTGGTTTTGAGCTGCTTCCATCCAACTTTTCTAACTTTGGAAAATAAAATCAAGCGTCCCTCTACATGAATTAACTGCTAATTAAGTAACGGTCTTGAACCACATGTTGGTTATATTAAGTCAGCAACACAACAGTTTTAGAACAAGCTATTTAAAATAAATCTATGTTCAGCAGAGTGAGAGGTGAAACAAACTATTGACACTGAGCATTGAAATGATCAACCTGGATTTTGGCCTGGTTACAAAGCCAAACACAACAGCACTGCTGTGTGGCATAACAGGAACAGAAACAGACAATGACAGTATGACGTATGACGATTAATCAACTAAAATGTTGTGATTGTGACAGCCCTGACGGCAGTAATGAGTGAGCAGCAGTGAAGGTGGAGAGAGCAGGGCTCAAACTCAGCCTGGACATGAGGGACCCCACACTGACTGTGGGGAATCAGAGTCTGGTGGACCTGTACAGCGGGCAACATTCACCCTGAAACATGCAGCACATATTCAAGTGCTACATGCTACAATAAAAATTACTATGTAATCACATTAGACATGCACAGGCCACTAGAAACACTCTTTCATTAAGAATGAATAATCATTTTAACAATAGGCCAAATAACACTGTTTAATACTGAGGTAAATGTGGATAAGAATTGAACCCAGATCTGTCAGCCGCTGCAAAGACCAAGTACAGATGACCACTGAGCACAGCTGCACACTGGGGATTTTTCCCCAGGTGTTGTTCTTTCATGTTCCTTCATGTCCACAAAACAAAACACACTGACATGAACTATAAACACGTCTTTACACAACAATAAAGTCCAGTGGAGAAAAGTGGAATGGTTCAACACCAGCAGGTCTAGCCCACGGCCCACGTTTTCCCTTGACAGACACAGGCTAACGTAGCAATTGATTATTATTTGCATCCATCCATTCTGCCTGTCGCTTAAGTTGAACCAGGACTTGCTGACTGTTATTATTATTATTATTATTATTAATCATTTTTAATAGAATAATAATAAAAACTGAAATAAAAATCCAAGGGCAACTGAGTTTCCCCCGTTTTGTGTTCGGAGTCCAAGTTCAATATGTTATGAGTACTGTTGGTGTTGGTACTGCTGTGGAGTGAGCAAGCTGTGAGCTAGAGGTTGACATTATTTCGGGATTCCTGTGGGGTTCCCGCAGGATGGAAGTCAATTTCACTATTCATCATGTGACCAGGACAGGACTGGAAAAAAAGTCAACAGGAACTATAGGTCATGAATAGTAATGACTGGTGTCCATTTAAAACTGTAAAAATAAAAAATAAAAAGTGAGGATGGTGAGAACATCAAATCAAAATCACTGCATTTCCTAATGACCCCCGCCCCCTCCAAAAAGAATATCCCACACAAATCAGAAAAGGAAGTCATTCTTCTGGGATTGGGGCGTGTCACCCTCTACTCGACAGTCATTGGACATGCAGGGCAATGATCATGTGGCCAACTGAGCCAGCACCGACAGCACTTTGTAATAAAAAAGTTGTTCACTACACTTGAAAGAACTTTTGGATCGTGACCCATCGCTTGGAAACCACTGGCCTACATTAACACCATGAATGACAGCAGGAGTCCTCAAACGTGAAAAGTGAGATCTAATGTGTGTCGAGACGTCACAGACAGACAGCATCCTCACACTGAGCAACTTGGCTCAGTGTCCCCGACAGAAGTTTCAGGTAACACTTACAGGCACAGATCAAACCCAGGCTCAAGTTCAGGCTCAAACTATGCAAACTGTCACACACATGCATTAAAAACACACACACACACACACAACATGTTATCATACACACACCGCCATCGTGAAACAATCACGATACTATGCTGACAGACATTCACACACACAAGTATCAAAACATCACGACAGATTCACACACACTTCAGGCTGTACATTGAAGTAAGGAGGATAGAAGTGCAAACAGTTGTTGTCAGTGGGAGTGTTTGTGTGTGTGTGTGTGTGTGTGTGTGAGACTGTGAACTGACTCTTGTTCTTGCGCAGCAGGGCAGAGGTGATCCAGGGTTCTGATTGGACCATCCTGCATGAGGGCACAGTCTTGTCCTCCACGGTTGATGACGTGATCACCATGGAAATGCTTGGCAATTGTTCAATCCAGCTGGGAAATGCTGTCAATCAAAATGCTCTGACAGGTGTGAGGAGGGGCTTGTGGGGGTTTAGGTGACTAATCCCAGAGTTCACTTCAACACTTTACATCCAACTAAATCAATGGATCTTGAAATGGTGGGAAACCGACCAACCAATCAAAAGGCACCGTCTTCTCTGGCTTGTTTCTTTTTTTTTTAAAGTTGTTTTGTGACTGTGGTTTCTAAGGCAACCAACTGGTGTACAGGCAGCTTGTCTCTCTGAAGTAAAAATATAAAGGATGTAATCTCTTTGTTCTGTGGAGTTTCACTATAGATATAGACTTCTCATTCTACATATATATTCTGTTTCTATGTGGATCTGGGAAGTAGGGGGAATAGAATATTTGGTTAGTCAAGTTAGCTTTTTGTTACGTTGGTTTCGGCAGTTTCATGCATTCTTTCTGTGTGCTGGAGGTTTGTACCGCTCCAGATCGCTGGTGACTGATACTTCAGCAGTCAAACGTAGATCTTTCTTCTATTACAGTTTGTTAACAAGTGGCTACTCAGATTAAGAGTTTGAGCTAAAGGTCCAAAGGGTAAAGGCATAGACTCTGCTTGCTTAGGATAGGTTCACTTAGTCCAGGGCAGGTTTAACCAAAAGTACACATTTAGTAGTTCTTCAAACATCTTAGAAGTAATCCAGTACAGGGTGTATGTGTCCAGTACAGCCTTAACCAGTAGAATACAGTACAGCTATTCCCAGGTCACTAAGACTCCATGGTCAGTATGGTTCCAAGAGATCTCCTATCATTCAGCACAATAAGTTCATCCAATGTTTGTTATTCTTCCAGTCTATGTGGAAAACACATGAACTAGCTGTAAGTCAAGTCTGTGCTAACCAGGCTCGCCCAGCATACTGCCAGGTGGGCTGAGCGAGGGAGCGCGATAGAAGGGGTGGAAGAGAAGGAGGTGGAGGGGAGTTGGGTTTCCAGCTGCCTGCTTTTACCCCATCCCTTACGCTAAAAATAGCTCCAATTACTGGTGCTTTCTGGGGGAACTCGTCACTGGACAGAGTCGGGCAGTGTAGAGTGATGTTATCACTCAGATTAATCCTGTGACACACACAGCCTTCCACTGGCAACGTCACAGAGCCTGTACAGCTAGAGCTCCACCAAGCCTGTGTGTGTGTGTGTGTGTGTGTGTGTGTGTGTGCAGTCCCTCCGCCCCTCTTCACCCGCCTACAGCAGAGGGTGGCTGGCCTCTGCCAGGGTGAAAAGGAGCCCTTTTTAAAAGCCAGACAATAATGTAATCCCCATACACTATACAGGACGTCTCTGTGACAACAAACACATGTAAACAAACCAGTCCACTGCAACGTGTTGCTTTCACAGAGACGGGCAGTTCCACACAAAGTTCCTCTAACTGCTTATCCGCACTCACGGGCCCCCAGGAACAAGCAAGGACTCTGCGCCTCAATTGCACCTTTTTTTCCTTGGTTGGAAAACTGGGGAAGAAATCAAGAGACAAAAGTTTAGATCCAGTATCTGGGGTTAGACGCCAAATGTTTCCCCGTGTTGAAGAAACACACAGGACAAGCCGCTGACGGCTTGCATTATATTTCCAAACTCCGACAGTCTTTTGTTTACCAGAGCATAACTCGATGCAGGAAGATGCCAGCCTCTGAGGTAATCACACAAGTTAAATCACAAGCAACGTCTGAACTGCAACGAACCAAAGTCTCCAACTAAAGGATCCAAATCCAGTGAAGTTCCTGAGCTTGCCGTCAGACGCATTTGATCGCTTCTTGACGCGCCTCTTGTTCCGTCTGCTTCCGCTTCCCCCCCCCCCCCCACACTTAATGTCCTCCTTTGCTTGTCCTTCTCAGACCGGGGGGAGACTGTATTCCTTCGAGGTGGAAACCTTCACAAGGGCGATTTCAACACGTTTCTCGCCCGTTTCCCTTTCCGTGCTTCTCCGTTAAACGGAATCTGTGCTTCTGTCCCACACGGATCCCCCACCCTGCCATAGGGACTGTACCATGTGCGCGTGGCGGGGGTCGGAGCGGGTCTGCCTGGCGCAGCCTCACAGTGTACTGGTGAAACCAGGACAGGTAGACAGACCGGACATGAAAACATGACATTACCGAAATGTCGCCATGAAATTCACATCAACCACCACCAAGCGTCCGATTGATTGTAAGGAACATTATCAATATCCTGAGATAGTTAGCCGGACAGTAACCTTCCATCTCACCGCAGTGGTCTGTTCCGAGCAGACCTCTCCTGTCCTGTCCATTTATAGTAACAGTGGGATATATATACTGGAACTTTATATACACGCACACATAGACAACCTTTACTTAAACCCTTAATATCACTTTATGGATAAAGCTCTGATAAAACACTGTTTCATATGGACTTATAACCACTTACTACGTGGACAGTAATAGGTGTTACGTTTCTATATGCTATGTATTAGTCTGAAACTTGACAGAATAACATTCTAATATATACATTGAAAAGTCTGAAGGTTTACACGAATATAAGTATAATTCTAACTTAAATTTAGAGAATCTGAAAAAAAATTGAATTGTGGTCAGCTTACACCAAGCTTGAATAAACGCTATTAAAATGTGCCCGTTTCCCTCCTATAAACGATAAACATCAGATTTTTTCTTGTTTGTCCTAATACTCAGGCTGCTCTTATAACTGCAACGATCCTGATTCAAAATAAGAACTCGCGTTCAGTGAACGACGTTTAAGACATAAACGTTGATTACGGATGTTTTTAATAGTATAACATTTGATGTGAGTCAGACAAAGATGACAGCCCTGCACTATCACTGAGGTTTTATTATTGTTGCCATGTAACACATAAAGGCTAATTTTGTCCATTCATCTTTCACAATGTTTCAACTTCTCTGTACACGGGTGAACGCAGCTCTACCCTCACTCAGCAGACACCCTCTACGGGCTCTGTTGCTACCCGACGCCATGGCAGCTGCAATGCAATTGGCTGCATAAAGTCCCATCCCTGGCTGTAATTGGGTAGAGGACGGGTCTGTGGGAGGGGCGTTCGGCTTAGATTCCCTGCGTCTCTTCAAACGGCGCGAGGCAGGAATGACGCGGAAATAGTTTGAAGATGTCAGGTAGAAATGGAAAGAGGGAGGGGGAGACCGCGGAGGTGGGGGTGGGGATACAGACGGAGACGGAGAGAGAGCGGGGCGAAAGGCTTCCATAAGCACATGGTCACTGAGTGACTCTCTACAGCTGAGATGTGTGACTTCTCCTCACAACCCAGCTAAAGCTAAAAGTTGTTACTGTTGCTATCCGAGCATTCTGGCTAAATCAGGCACAATGCTGCCTGGGAACAGCTCAGCACACAAACAGTGTCATAAACCAGCTGACACCTCCTTAAAGGAGAATTCACTCTCAAATACAACTCACTGCACTGACTAATGTGTGTCACTTCAGGTATTTTCTTTTCATGTTTAATAGTCTAAATAGTTTTTGTTATGGAGATACAAGCCATAATAGAAAAACACAGCCTCATAATGGCAAGCTGCTGTAATAACACATTTAGTGCAAAGTGTAATTTAGAAATCTTAAATTAATTTCTAAATGTATTGAGCAAAATTCCAACGCTCAGCAAGTGTAGTTACTGCATTCTGGCTTTGTAATGTCACTTTGACTCCAGTTCCTGCTGCTTTCCTGGGTAATCTACTCGAGCTCCAGGCTCCAGAACCCATGGTTCAAATCACTGCACTCCCACACACTGAAAAACAGCTGACCAGTCACAGCTAAAATAAGATAGCATGGCCTAATAACGTGCTATAATTATAGAGCTTGCATTCAAATGATCTTTCTCAGGGAGAAGTCATAAACAAGCACGAGGTAACATTATAGAACAATAGAGTAGATCAGCAAAAGACACTAATGTGGTAATCACATGCAGATGTATCACTACAGGTGATCTGCTTCAAAAAGGCCTAATGCCCAGCTCCGGGTGACTGGGTCTGTCTTGTCTGGGTGGGAGCCAGGAGGAGCATGTTGCAAAGAAGTGCATGGTGCTCCATAGGAAAACAACGGATGGAGTCACGTTTTTAGTGACTCTCTGTGTGATTGCCACCCTAGGTGCTCCACTATGATCGTCGTGTGTTAAAAGGATTTAAATACAGTTTTGGGTGCAACAAAACATTTTTTACAGAAAGATAGATGTTTTGTAGCCTAAACTAAACAAGGAGACAGAATGGAGAGTTGTTCACAAAGCACATGAGAAATATGAATGAGGAGGTGCGAGAGCCAACTTTCATTAAACAAAAATCATCTCCGATCTATCATATTCAAAATAACAAACTAATAGGGTCATAAGTACGGAAAAAGCTGGACTGCAGATAAGTTTAACGTGCAGAAAATGATCCTGACTGTACATAAACTATACAATAAAAATCATCTTGTAAGTGGTATTTTTACATAATGGCCATATAGCAGTGCCTGCCACAACATGTTTATTTAAACATTTTGAGTTCAAACTATTCATTTAATGATAAAAATGTGCAAATCAGACAACACACAATAAAAACCTAGAAAGTGGCAGTCCTGACCAGGAAAACAAAAGCTGTGGACTGATCTAAAACTGAGTCTGTGCAGACTTTACATTTCAAGACAATGTGACACATTGTTTAGGTCAAAAACAGGCCCCTATGCATGCAAAGTAATTTGGATTTTAGGTCATAATATTATGGCATGCCAACAGACACACAGGATGCAACAAGGTGGCTGTGCACACAGAAATACAGAAAAACATGGAGACTCTCAGTCAGCTTTTCACTAGCCTACTGTGTGCATGTCATGTGCACTGAGGAGAAACAAGGTAGTGAAACACATTTCTACTCTCATCATGCTATGCATACCCCACAATTATCTCAGCTCCACAATTACAGACAGATGAGCAACAGGTGAACAAGTGTGTGTGTGTGTGTGCTGGGGATGACAGAACATGCATATAGCACACACACAATGGCTGACATAGACAATTGTTCTGTGGTTTCTCTGCTAGTTAGAAAGGGGGTTTGGTCACTAAAATGATATTATTAACTGTTACCCACCAAAAGGCCCTTCAACACAAATTGCTTTTTTTTTTAAATATACCATTAACAAACACATCGGACTGAAAAAAAAAGTTATCACTTCATAAATCATCAGTATCTAAATCTAGCTGTATTTTTGAGTTTTTAACTTTACATTTTAAGTGCTCAATAATGTTTTACTTTAAAGCAGTTGCACACTCATTCACAGCTGGAGTAGCTTTGTTCAAATGGCTTTATTAAAGTTTTTTATTCCCAAATTTTTTTATTGATTTGGGCTTTTTCATTTAAAATCAGACCACTTTTAAACCTACTTATAACTTCAAACCCTGCTTGAGTACATAGTGATACAACATATTGCACTGGCAGAGAAGCAGCTCCTATCAGTGGACTTAAACAGGCTGTGGAATTAGATGCAGCCTTCTCCTGTTGTCTGCTTAGCCAATTTTCCTTCTGTCTGTTGATAGTTCTGAAACGCATTTCTATGGCTATATTAGTGAATATATGAATAAACGTTAGTATTTCCCTTTACAGTGTTACTGACTGGCTTCCATTAAATCACGTTCAGCTGTACTAACGACCAAACAGCGGAGATTACAACGGCACTGCGAGGAGGCAAGCAGACTCTGAGACTCACGTGCCTTGCAGCAAAATTCCACCCGGCAACTATACACTGTACCATGGCAACAGCCCTGCCATTGGTCCCCGGTGCGTTTTCAAATGACCAATGGGATGGCCAGCCGCGGGTGATGCTTGTTGCTAGGTAAACATGATGCAGAGGAAAGATAGAGGAGCAGAATTACCATGCTGCTACTGCAGGGTGCTTTCAGCGAGGAGTGGAGGAGCACTTCACACTCAGAGATACCCTTCTCACTTGGCGGTGCCAGAGAGACAAAAACAAAGCAAAGCAGCAATGACACAGGCAAAGAGGAATCAAATATAAGACTGGGTTCCAGCCTGTGGGAATGTTCTTACCAATACCAATTTTACACGCACAAATCCCTTTAATGTACATTAAGCTAGCCAGAAGAGAAAGTTAGCTTCAAAATCAAATGAGCAACCCATTTGCCAATTAAATATATTGTAACGTTTAACTCACACTAAACACACTAAATCCCAATACTTACAACTATGCTGCCTCCACACTTCAACTGAGTGAACACAGTTAAAAAATAATAACCTACTAATGTAAATGAATGTAATAAAACAACATTAAACAAAATAATTTAATGCAAAAGAACGTTATGGTGTGTAGTAACTTACTAGTTATAGTTAGCAGCATCAGTCAGCTATAAGAAGATGTGCAATCAGCCTGCCAGACATGATACACAGTGGACTGTATGGGTGACAGCACGCTCATATGACCCTCCTTTGTAGCATTGGTGATTTAGTTACCTGCAAAGTCTCAGTCCATGAACTGTTTGTGTCTAATGATTGTTATAAAAAAATATTCTGGATTTCAGACTCCTATCCACACAAAAAACTATTCAATATTCTGTCAACTGTAGGTTTGTCTGTCCATGACCTCCTTTCAAGTTCTTACAATTCTCATGACCCTCCCCCCAGCAATGAATTCTCAAGTTGTCATGATCATTTGGGCATGGCATATTTTTGTATTCCATTTAATTCATGTTGGTTTGTTAGAAACATATACCAGAAATCTCTATATTTATATGTACACGTGTGTATATGGTGAATTTAAACTTTCAAGTGAAACCCATGCATTCTCTGTAATTTGAACGTCACTTTCTCTGGACAGCAGCAAGCAAGCCCTCTATTCAGAGAAAGCTGAAATACCAAAATGACATCTTCTGCCTCTCATTCCTTTGGCCTGAGATCTGTCAGGACTGCGGCTGCTCACTGTATCACACCATACACACTGTGCATACAGTATATACTTATATAGTGTTGCCATCCCCAGTTTACTCTCACTGCGATGTGAACCTACACACACATTACATCCTCCTGCTGAACATCCTCAGTGATCAATGAAAATAAGTGGCTGCTGACTCCAAATTGATCAAAGCAGACATGTGGCTGTCTACAGTGGGCGCTAGCAGCCACAGCACAGTGCAGAGGAAACTGGCCATTCCAAACGGGGAGAAAAAGAGTAAGTGTTGCAACCTTTCACCAATTGATATCAGATTTTCTACATGCCACAACCCAGTGGTAGAATGTAACTAAGTACATTTACTCAAGTACCCTATTCTGTAGCTAAATCCTGAGGCACTTGCACTTCCTTGAATATTTCAATTTTTTTTGCTACATTACACTTTTACATTACTACATTTAAATGGATAATATTATTCGTTTCGACCCTAACCCTAAAGGCGGTAGTGTTGGTCAACAGAAATGCTTGTCAGATGGTTCAACAGTTTTGGAAACCCTCCCCACCCCACAACTTTCTAGTGTCAGAATTGGGTGGGAACATTTCTAAACCTTCCTGAAACCCTACAATCTGACCTTTACGCCCTTTTCGCGCAGTGACTGGTCAGCTGTGTGGAGGTGAGATGTGAACTTCTCTCACAAGCTTTCTTTTTTTCTTTACAGAACTACTACTGTCACTATTCACGTGAACAACCAAGTGCAACACTATGAATGTCATCCAGGAGGGACTGAATGTGTGCCGTTATCCCCATATCTGAACAATATTGCACCCCCCTCTCTATGATGGCCAGACATCCTCTAGACCTTCCAGTGTGGACATTAACATACAAACACATTTGCCTTCTGACGTGGTCGGACAACCCATCGTAACAAATAGATCTAATCTATTACACTTCTAGTTAGTGTCAGTTCTGAGACTGTATAATAAGCAAAATATGATGCATTGTTATGCAGTAAATTAAACTACCCGAGCTCCAGCTCGAACAACAAAAGAATGCATGTTAATGCATCAGTAAGAATAAGACAATAATATAATACTGTAAGGATTACAGTAGTAAAAGTACTCCAAAAGAGGCAAGGAACATTTATTTGTATAGTACATTTGATACAAAAAGGCAATTCAAAGGGCTTTACATAAGCATTAAAATAAAGATAAAATGTACATTTTCACTTAAGTACATTCTGCTAACACCTATCTACTTTACTTGGGTATAATTTTGAATGCAAGACATACTTTACATTGTGTTTTTGCTACTTTTCTTAAGTAAGGTTACTGTAATGATTTGTCACTTCTGCCAATACCTATGCTTTTTACTCTCATTTTGGACTTTTTCCACATTCAAGCTTTGTCTCTCCAAAGAAAGTAGGAATATCACAAAAATATTGAGGCTAAATCAAATTCTTCACTCTAAGTACTTCAAAAGTACTAAATCAAAATCAAGCATGCCATTACATGCTCAGGTATTATGGTTGATTATCTATGGGTGTCACACAATATAAGACACAAGCTTGCACATATCCACAAAGACCTTTAGGTATGAACCTATATATAAAGCACAACCAGCGTAGGGGGATGTTAGTATGAACATGTACAAGTGTAATCCTTTTTTTCCTGGTAGGGTTTTTATGTGAAACATCTGCAGGAAGTTTTATTGAGACAACCTTACACTCAAAGACAGAATGTCAAAGTAGATGCAACTGAAAACTGATTGAGTGGAAACAATATTTAAAGAAAAACATATACGTGCAGTTTCTGAGGGCTTTCTACTTATTCATGCTTTCAGAGATTGTATTCAAACAAACAACCCAGGCATCGTTTTCATACTCATCATACCCTTCAGTGAGTCCTGTGACCTGTACAGCAGCATCTCTATTTGTTGTTTCTACACTCATTTTTGACGTCTTTTTTTTTTTACTTCACTCACGTCAGCCTCAACTACATGACAGACCAATTAAAAGCTGAAATGTATGCCTTGAAAACTAAATCCTATTATTTCACTGTCCAAGAGACAATAAGAAAGGCTAATGACATAGTGATTGTGAAGACATTTAGGCATTGTGAGGTGTTCATACTTTATGGTACATGGCCAGAAACATGCACATACACAAGATAGTGAGTTTCCAGTAATAGTACTTCATCTATAACTACATTTCTACTAAAATAACTACATTGCAAATGACCAAATGCAAAAGCAAAATTTTCATGTGGTACAGTCCAAAATACATACAAAATTATTTTGGGGTAAATAGATACAAAATCCATGTGACGCTGTGTGGCAAGACCTATCAGCATCACAGGACTGGAGGATAAACTTATTGCCGCAGTCTGTGGGAACCCATGGCGGGCATCGGGAGCTCTGTGATTCAATGTCTTTACTGTACAGAGACGGAACAAAAAACTAGAGACCGGAGAAAAGTGAGCAAAACCATTGGACTGCATGGCAAGTTCTGAAAATATGTATCTGTTACTTGATTCCAGCTATCGGTTGTACTTTACTGTGAACCAACTTACCACTAACGTTAGCTGCCTTCCCTAGTTAGTTAGCTAACCATTAGCACAGCTGGCTTTGACAGCAGACTTGGCAGTCTGGCTTACTAGCTATTAATTATAAATTCAACAGTTTTTGTTATGTGCGGCATACTCCCATTAGCTGTTAAGGGGAAATATATGTAGGTTGCAGAATACTCCAAAAAACACTCTGGTGTTATATTCACGCAAGTAACACATGGCGAAAATTTGCTTTGTTTGGTCAGAATATAGCTTAAAACACATTTCAAATGAATTCAATACAGTTTTATTTATACAACACCATATCATAAGGTTATGGGGCACTTTGTCATGTAGAGCAGGTCTAGACTGATTCCCACAATGAGCAAGCACTAGGCGACAGTGGCAAGGAAAAAAGGTAGGAACCTTGAGTAATAGTTGTGGTAATGGTATTGATGTTAATTTTAATAAAATACTAATAGTAAAATAATACTTATAACAGCAACTTTTAGCACATTTATTGTGCACCAGCATCTTAAATACTTCAGCTGATGTTTTTCACAGAGTACTTATGTCTTTCATATTTTATAATGAAGTATCAACACCATAAACACATTCTATTATCCATGCGTCATACCTCTAGTAAACTAGTGCAGCATCACTCAAGCAAAAATGTGTATTTACATGATAAAAGTCTTTCATTGATCTATAAAGCCAAACTAAATCTGGTCCTCGTGCTGATGGACAACAAACAAGCCAAGGACCAACACATAGAAACTACTGGTAAGAGATTACATCACATTTATTATTATCCAAGCATCACAGTACAGTCAGTCAGCAAACAACTTTCTCCTTTAAGCATGGCAGTTCATTCTTGACTTTTAGGAACAGCACCTGTAACAAAAGAATCTAAACTCAAAGACTCACTTACTAGCCTTCAAACACATCCCAGTCTTTATTCAGCCAATGGACTATGGCCACATGATAACAGGTGATTTTATTAAGGGGGTAGATGGCGATCCCTGCCTCTGGCTTTGTGTGTTAATGTTGTCCATGATCTTTCTCTGGCTGTCCACTCACTCCTGGGGTAAGATGTATGAAACCATTAAACAAAGTTTTGAAAAAGATTTATGAGTAATGAATTTTATCATTCTTTTTATTTATATTGGAGCCAGTATTTCCCAGTGTCAATAATCTTTATATAATCCTGATTTGTGATCCCTATGTAAAGTCAGTTTCAGTATGAGCTCATAACTCCATCTTTAATGTGTGCATAATGGTCACACGATGACAGCTGTTCTGCTGCTTCAGGACAACAGAAAAAGAGAAAAGAAAAAAAAAGAAAGAAAAGAAAGCAAGAAAAATGCATTTTTGAATTCATCAGTGACAGGGGGTTCACTTAAAGTGAATGGTCGACAGAGAAAATACTCATCTGCAACATCTGAAGTCAAAGAATCCTTGTGGCTACCATGGAACTAAACCAGTCACCATCAAATAAAACCATTAAATTATCCAACTTACATTTGACATACACATTTGTGTAGTGTGGTTAGTAGATAATTTGTAAAAGTACAAATATAAACAGTAAAAGTTTGTCTTTCAGCAGTGACTGAGGTTTACATTTGGAGAACTTCCACTTGTTGGACGTTTTGACTGTTAAGGACTATCTGTGTTGGATGGAAAACTGCTATGCATTCAAGGCACTGAGCATGGCTGGCCATCTACTGGGGCTGTAGAATAGATAGTTGGCAAGTAAATACTAAAGTAACCCAACTATCAAATGTTTACAAAACTAACTTGATAAAGTCAACACCAAGTCCAACTCAAGTCCACGTCATAACACTTGAGCTGTAGTCAAGCCTGGAGAACAGACTAAAAATGAAGTTGTGCTTTTTTTATATTTATTAAACAAAATATAACATTCAAATAAATGAATGTAATTTCAGCAACTATTTGTTGGGTTATAGAGGTCATAAACAGGTGAGACTACTGAGACAATCTGACCTCTTTTACTGACAATGACCATAAGTCACGCTTTGATTGTTGACGAGGTTGGAACTGTATTTAGTCCAACTATTTTCTGCATTTAAAAACATCAACACAAGCATGTGATGAAAAAAAACCCAGTATATCTGAGACCCGTCAAGATATCACGTTCATTAAAGCTGAAACCTGGTGCCAACATTAGCTTCATCCCTATTACAGCAAAGGGGTTCAACTGGGTCACTGTTCTGCTGTTACAGCCTATACAGCTTTGGTCCAGCTGTAGTTAAGACTGGAATAACATGTACACACACACACACAAAGTGCATACATATATATACAGGCACTGTTGCCAGGCGAGACATAGTCAGGTTCAGTGTGAGACCCAGAAATAGAGTCCTAGTAAGGACAGGTGGAGGGGCCACATGCAACAACCCCCTCGTCCAAATTACCACCACACATACAGAGAGAAAGACAGACCTGAAGTGAGACAAATCAACTAAAGACACGCAGGGTGAGAGGCTTGAACAGAAAGTGGAGGTGAAGCCTATCACAATATTGTGAATGTAACAGTGCTGACTGTTAATGTAGTTTGCCTTTTAGTGATAGATATCTGGATGAAATGAAAGATGTTTGTGAGACAAGAGACAGACATGCACGTCAATAGTGTGTCAGAGCATGAACCATTCCTCATAGTTTGAGGATCAGGATCAGGATCTAATACTAGACTTCCCACTAGTTGACTGGATATATTTTGTCCAATTTGGCAAACACTGAGGCACCCAATTTCATTTTACTGGAGCTGCCTTAGTAGCTAGGACTAAGCATGTATTGGTTGAAATGAATGTTTAGTCTCTACACAATAGGATTTTCAAAAACAAAAAGTAAAAAGTAAAAAGATAAAACTGAATTCTTCGTGGCACAGATTCAACAAGGTGCTGGAAACATTCCTCAGAGATGTTGGTCCATATTGTTGCCTTTCTATCAGCTCGAACCAGTCTGGCCGTTCTCCTCTCACCTCTGACAACAACAAGGCATTTCTGCCCACAGAACTTCGGCTCCCTAGATGTCTTCTCTTTTTCAGATCATTCTCTGTAAACCCTAGAGATTGTCGTAGATCAGTAGTTTGTGAAATACTCAGACTATATAAGAATCAGAATCAGCTTTATTGGCCAGGTATGTGTACATACTAGGAATTTGACTCCGGTATCATCTCGCTCTCAATACGAGAATTAGACAAACAATTTTTTTATGATACAGTGTGTATATATATATATATATATATATATATATATGTGTGTGTTTGTGTGTGTGTGTGTTTTCTCTCCCTCAATATATATGAACATATATAAATAGTAAATATCCTGACCTCTTTTGATACTA